>CM029622.1:19201116-19236688 GCA_017311315.1 Dendrocalamus latiflorus | reverse complement strand
CGGAGTTTAGCCGCCGCCGGCGGCGGCGGCTGCTGCTGCTGCAGTCTAGGGGTTTGGGCGGGCTGTTGCTGGCCCGTCTGATGCAGTGTGGACCGGACCGGTGGATTGGTACCCTACAAAACACTGGAATTTTCCGTGGATTCCACCCCAAAAAGGTGGAATTTCCCCTGGATCCTACAGGAATTTTGTGTAGGTTCTATAAAATTTGTATGACATTCATGCATTTAATTGTAGGGGGTGTTTACGCAAAACATAGGTACTATTTTGTTAAAAGATATTTCAATTTTGGATCGTCATATTAGTATCCAAAAGATCACTTCCTCCTCAAATCATATACCCCCGTCCTCTCCCCTCACCCAGAACATTAGCCCGCCGCCACCTCACTGGTTATCCTTCCCAGGCTGCGTCATCGCCATCTCCAGCATCGGCAGTGCCCCACCACTCCACCAGCGAGCCCGATCTATCACCTCTTCCGCCTCCCGACGTGCCTGTCAACGTCGCCGTCGTCCGAGATAATGGCCCTGCTCGTGACCTTTAGCTGTGCTTTTGGTAGAAATGGCTATGTAAGCCAATGTTTACCTTTTCTGAGTTATTTAATTAAAAAATAAAGAAAATAGGGGCAAGGAAAACATCATTATGTCTCTACGGATAATAAAAAAAGAAAATAATTAACCAAAAAAAAGAAAATTATCACATTAAAAAGCTAACGTGTTCCAAACGGTTTTTTGGCTTCTAAAAACATTGGTAGACCCAGAAATGACATGAGAAGGACTAACTTATAACACAATGACATCATGGATAGGATAAGTACCAAACTAGATATGACCGTATGGATACTATACAGTAAATAAAGGAAATGAGTATTAACATTATACATTAGGTAACATGATATTCTAGAACATAAACCATGCATTTATATAAATCATAAATTGAAAATTGAAATGACATGATATTAATGGTAAATGAAAAAAATATAAAATGTACCGCTAAATTTTACCAATAGGTAGTTTGCTCCAACGCGTCTTCATACTTTGAAAACACCGCAAAATGCTATCATCTAGCAATAATCCTAACAAATGGCAACATACAATTCTAATTAGTTGTATTAAACTATTAATCTCATTCGTACTTAACACAAGAGAATCACAATATCTTACGAAAATAATCAGAAGCTAGCACGTGTTCAGATTGTTAGTCAGTTAAACCACAGTACAACGAGGCTGAATCCTGACAAATCCTTGGAAATAACCTTTTCAATGGTTGGGTCATATAGCAATGTACTAGCAGAATTAGAACACATTCAACAGACTCAAGATACACATACCAGAAGAAAATGCCAAGTTCATTCTCAGCTCTCAAGGCAAGTCATCTTTTGACCTATTGCATCATGATATATGTTCAGGGTCGGTCCTGGGATTTTAAGGACCCGGGGCGAAACTAGAAATAGGGGCCTTAGTATAAATATCTAAATATAAATCTACATACACACACATATATATCTAATTTTACCAACAAACACTTAAAATGCGTTATGTATTAAAGATAAATTCATATCAAAGAGTTCATAGATATTACCTTAAAATTTTCTTCTAACATTTCTAGATGCGAAGCTATTGATGATGGTATTGATATCAATCTCATCCAATAATTTCTTCTTAATACATAAAGTTGCCAAACCGTTTAACTACTCTTGAGACATTGTTGACCTTAAATGATTCTTCAACAATTTCAACTTTGAAAAGCTTCTTTCAGCTGATGCCACAGTCACAGGCATAGTAAATAAAATCCGATAAACAATAGAAATATTAGGATAACAATCCGCTTCTCTAACAAACTCAAAGATCTCTATAGTAGACATTGGTTTATCTGATAAAGTCAATTGCATAACACTTAACTCAGAAATTAGATCATTTAACTCGACATCAGATGAACCATCTAGAGAGAAAGTTTCTGCAAATTTTGTACAACATTCTTTTAATTTAGTTCGATCCAATGACTTCAATGTTGTTGAATTCATTATAAATCCAAATATACTTCCGAATGTTTAGAGTTCTTGAAATCTACTTTTCAATGAATTGATTGCCAAATCAACCATAACAAAAAAAATAATTAACTTCAAATTCCTTCTCTGCTTGCAAAACTGCTTCATCACAATCAATTTCATCAAACTGTTTCTTCCTAAGAACACGCCGCTTAATTGGAAATGATGGCTCTACATTCATTTGAGCTGCAATATCTTTGGCAATGATCATACTCAAAGCAAACCCTTCATTCTATATATAAGTATTAAAGTATTTAACCATGCCTTCTATTTGTTGCATGTATATACTCTACATAGTATATGGGGGCCCCTGGATTTTGGGGGCCCGGGGCGACCGCCCCTCTCGCCACCCCTCAGGGTTGGCCCTGTATATGTTCTGCACTTCTGTTCATTCTCAAGGCATGTCATCTTTGCCAATACAATATGGTGAATATTTACACTAAAACAACTAATCTTTACACCGATCTGAATCGAGATCAGTGAAATCACTTCATGAAAAGACGATCAATTCTCCCACATTGATCCATCAAGAAACAAGAACATGTTACATGTATCTAGAGTCTAGACAATTGACAAAGCAGACTGCACAAACCTAATTGAACAAGTAATTCACAATTTTGCACAAACAACTCAGTACACGATTTGTCGATTTCCAACTGCAACATTACATGCTCTGCCTCTAATGGAAGAAAACTCCACATATGTTTAAATTTTAGAAGGTACCTTGTGGCTATCTGGCTGGTTGACGAAATGACGAGGATGATGTGGCCAGGGAGTGAGGGACAGGCAGAGGGGGCGGAGCCACAGAGGGCATGTGCGCGTGGCCAGAGTTGCGTGTGGGAGCGGCGTTGCCGGTGGCGGCAGAATCAGGCGGGGTGGGCCGGTAGCTAGGGTTCATCGTTTACAAGACAGGCGGAGGCAGGAGCGCTGGAGTCAGAGACGGAGGGCAGAGGGCGTGGGAGCGTGTGAAAGTATATAGGCCTCTAAAATGGTTTTTGATAATGAATGAATTTATGTGAATATAGGATTAACATGTGTTGACAAGTGTTTAAAAGGTTAAGTCCCTATGTGGATGACAAGACGCATGGTAAAGATCAACGTGAAGATCAAAAGCGGCTCAAGGCAAAGGTATACTTAGATTAGGACCCTCTTTTTATTTTTACCGGTCTTAGGAGAAAGGGTGGAAGACCAGATTATAGGCTAAATGTCGTACCATGAAGAGAGATCATGACAAGTAGCTTGATAACATAATTCTTGTGCCATTTGGATCAATTTAGGATCATGCATTCTTCGAAAATCAAATTTTATAGACAAATCTGTGCTCTGTCTGGAAAAATAGAAGTACCAGAGTTTTAACGGCAGAACTACCGCAGAGCGGAAGTTTCGTAGTCTTGAGCGGTACTTTCGGTGCCCAGAAGCTCCGCAAATTCGAGCGGAGCCTTTTTTTTCCAGAGAGCACCTTTGGATGTGCTCGGTGCTCTGTCCGGGCAACCGGAAGTACTGGCGTATAAATCGCAGTACTTCCGCTTGCCGGAAGCTCTGGCTGTCCGAGCGGAGCCTTTTTCCAGAGAGCACCCTCGGGGTGATTTTTGAGTTCGCGGAATCTGGAAGTACCAGAGTTTCAATGTCGGAACTACAAGCGGTACTTCCGGAGCATGAAAGCTCCGGTAGGAAGGGTGGAACCTTTTTTCTCCAAAGAGCACAAACTTTTGGTTTCAGCCCAAGCGGAAGTACCGCGTCGACTTCCCGGAACTACCGGAAAACAGAATTACTAGATTTATAACGACGGTAGTTCCGCGCCGACTTTTAATGGCTAGTTTAGATGTTTTGACATAGCCGTTATTGTCACGTCAGAGCTGCAGCGGAAGTACCGGTCTTTGGCTTGCGGTACTTTCGCTCGCCCTGAATTTTTCTGGAATTTCCCTCTAACGGCTACTTTTGGTTGGTAAGGGTATAAATACCCATACCTCTGCTCAAGGACAGTAAGAATAGACCTCATTGAACATCTTTGAGTATTGAACATTCACTCCACACTTCATTTACTCCTTGTGCATTTATTTGAGGTGGTTGAGCCAAAAAGTGCATTGCATCCAATAGATTGATTCTTTGGCACTTATTTGTAGTCAAGTGAAGCTTGAGATATGTTACTCTTGGTGTTTACCGGCACCTAGACGACTTGGTGGAGATTTCCCGGTGATCTTCTCAAGAAGCTTGTGAGTAGACCCGATATGTGTGAAGGTTGGAGCTCACCTACCCAGAGCGGGGAAGAGCTACCATTAGTGATTTGAGGTGGAAGGCTTAATTTGTGGAGTCAGTCCAATTCATTTGGGCTAACCTTATGGCAGCAGGGAGCAAAAAGTAGTCTTATGGCAGCTAGTAAGCGGTGAGGAACAGCGGGATGATGGCGACAACACTTATAAAGCCTCCTCGCCTCCCCCACGATCGGGAAGCCCAACCGGCGGAGGCCAAAGCTTCCAACTAACATCGCACGACGCGCCAGTACCGTCCTGCCCCATGTCCCATTGCGCGCCAGCGGACGGTACAGCTCCTGGCGCCATCGGCCACTCCTGTGGGACGTGGGCCAGTGGGCTGTCCTGCAGGCCAGCGTCCGCGGAAACCGAGTGGACTGGAGCAACTTCATCATCCTATTTGGCCAACCACGTAAAAGGTCATAGGCCACACGGATGGAGGGGGCAAAAGGGCTCGACGACATGGTTTCGGCCCGTGAGAAGCTCTTTACCATGAGAGGCTCCTATGGTAGGGGTGGCCCCCACCTAAGCCATCCGGTCTGTTAAAGAGTTGTAAAGCCCAAAATGGGACATGTGTAATGACATAGATACCCCTATGAAGGGCACATGAATGTAAGTGCATGATCGTAAAATATGCTTCGTGGAAATATATATACACGCCCTGGACATCGGGAAGGGGCAAGCATTGTCTATCACCTCTACTCCACTACTCTCCTCATATACTATTTGGTCAGTAGCCACAACAGTAATAATGTAAAATGCCTAGTACTATCTCCTGATCTAATGTTCTTTGATCCTCCACTCCCTCTCCAGAAGCAACATTTATGTAGTTAATGAAGCGGTGGCCATTGTCCTGTACCAAAAGTCGCATCAATGTTTCAGACAATAACCGTCTGATGTTGGTTATTGTCAGAGAGACGTAGTGGCCCATTCGTTGTGCAGCGGTTGTTGTTAGAGAGAGATCATGTGTAGTTATCAGGGATGAGTGCACATTCTAACCGCCTTGTTAGACAACCTTACGATGTAGCAAGACGTCGTTAGATAAGTTGATCAGAGATAGAGTGGTTGTAAGAAGGTCTACTACCATGAGATGGCCGTAGGAGAACTTACAATTACATGGTCGTAGATGGACTTATGCCCATGTGGTTGTAGCAGAGCTTACGACTATATGATCATAGAAAGATCTTACGACTATGTGGTCGTAGAAAGACTTACGACTAAGGGATGGTCGTATCATCTAAGAAATTTTCTCCCTTACGATAAGGGGTATATTCGAGGAATATAGTGACATAATAATTTTGAGGATTATTCTATCCTCGTCAAGTCTCATGTGTGTTATACTTTAGGGTTGGGTTTTGTTAGATTGATGTTTAGCTTTGCTACTTTATACACTGTCCTCTTATTTGACGAGTACAATAGCGTCATTATTCTTCAGAACCTCACTTTTTAATACAATTCTTAATTCCTATTCATAATTTTAGATTGCTTATCTACCGTGTTCTTGCATATTCTTTGATTACTTGCAGGAATTGATCTTCGTGATTAGGTCAATCGTGATTCTAGCAAGGTTGATAACAATCTTGGAGTTGGTTCAGCGATTGCTGGGCATATTGGTCTGGTATGATTGGTAGCTAAATCATGAGAGTTGTCTCCTCAAATCAAATTCTCGTTCTCATCGAAGGATCGGGACACGTTTGCAAATGTGTTTTTATAGTTCAACATGTACCTACTGTTTGTGGCATACACTAAGGTTTGCAAATATGTTTCACAAATTATTGAAATTTATGCATTTTTTCTTGGCATAGTCTAAAATTTATTCTTGCTCTTTTCCTTAAACTAAAACTCTGTGTTGGATCTTTAGAGTTCTTGCAATTTATGTATTGATCTAGTATGTTTAAAATTATGCTATTAGTTGGGTTGTGTAGTTCTCTGAATAAACTTTCTATTGAGTCTAAGGTCACTCAATTCCTATATCAGAGTCAAAAGTTATGACCATTTTTTTAGTGTCATTTGTGCTGAAAAATAGGGCCGGTCCGACCACCCTTCTAAGGATAGTATGACTGTCTGGGCCGGTCTGACCGGTTGTTAGTTGGTGGTATGATTGCTCGGTATATCCAGCGGGTCTGACCAAGGTCTCTGGTATGTCCGAGCTTTGTATGACCATTAGCTTTTTCTAGAAACTATGTTTTAAGCTCTCTTCTTCTTGGTAGGCTGGTACGACTGCACTTTGTGTGGCGGTATGACCATACCCTTTCTTAACGGCTAGTTTTTTAGTGTTTAATGCTAAATTTTATAGCCGTTAGTACTATAGCACGATATGATTGTTATGTAAAGTGTGGTATGACTACATATGATAAAAATTGCTGATTTCATCTCTAACAGCTATTTTTTGTGGTGGGGGCTATAAATACCCCATTGTTCAGTTGGGAGAGAACCTTTTTGCGCCTCACTTTATTTTCATGAGCTAGTGTGAGCCTCTCTATTCACATGTGCATGTGTGTACCAATTGAGCAAAGGGAGGAGGATCTTGTGTATCCACTTGTGCTTGCATAGCACTTGGTGAGAGTCAAGAAAGGGTTTTAACTTATTACTCTTACTGTTTATTACCGACACCTACACGGTGTGAAGGCATCGTGATCTAGTGATCTTCTCAACAAGTTTATCATAAGACCCGTTGTATTGTGAAGGATAGACCTCACCTACCCAGAGGAAGAAAGATATACCACTAGTGGATTGAGGTGGTTAGCTTAATTCGTGGAGCCGGTCTAATTCATTTGGGCTTAACTCAACGTGGATTAGGCGAGACCAGCAAGTCTCTGAATACTATGGTAAAAAGATCATCATGTCATTTTGTGGTTTTCTTACTTGTGTTTATTTACATTGTGCAATTTATATTTTTAGAATTGAATTAATTGCTTCTCAACCTAGGATTACAAACCTTTACATAGACTTAGGTTTTTTTTGCACATAGTTGAGATTAGACATTTTAGGCCTTGATTGTGCAAAATTGTACATATAAAACCATTTTTGGCCAAAGCGAATTCAAAAAGCACATATTGACCCCCCTTTCTAGTCAGCCTCCTCATCCTTACCGTTGGGGAAGGTGGATCCGTCACCGATGTGGTCGGGGAAGACCGGATTCAACGTCGATGGTGTCGGGGGAAGGCGGATACGATGCCGACATGGTCGGGCATGGCCGAATATGGCAGCGGCGGCAACCACACATGGATGGAGATGCCGGTGTAGAGGAAGACAACGCTCGACGAGGTACAGACCTTGTCGTCATTCCAGTCATGGGGCTTACCACCTACACTCGCCGTTATGGCCGCCATCATCGCGCCGCTACCTCCAGTCACCTCTCTTAATTTGGGTGGAGAAAGAGCGATAGACAGGTGTGAGAAGCAAGGGGCCGAGGAGAGAGAGAGGAGGGGTATGAGATATTGGGTGGAGGGGATAAAGTGGGTCCCACATCTACCGTGCATGTACCTTTTATGTCCCATCGGATGTAGTTATAGAAATACAAAAGGAAAAGAAAAAGAAAACCCTGCACGGATCTCAGAAAATAATGGATGATTATGGGTGCATATGGGCCATGGTTTAAATTACTAGCCGGTATTTGGCGATTTTTTGGTGAAAACCGGTTTTACTTACCAGCACCGGTTAGTTGACAAACTGGGCCCAAAAATTTTGGCCCAATTTGAAAAGAAACGTGGCCCAAACTAGCCCACTACATCTCTAATTTCTGCCCTAGCTAACATACGACAATCTCATTCCCCTTCTCTTGGCGGTTACAAATCACGAGCAAGCTCCTTCTTCAGCTCTTACTCCTCTGCTCCTCTCCATTCTCTTCTCACCCAAATCGGGAGCTGATGGATATGCAGGGTGACAACCCTAGCAAGTGGCGACCCATCCCGAGCTCCTCCTCAAGCTCTCAAGCTCCTGTGGGGGGAGACACGATGGGCGTAGATGGCGGTTGGGGTGGAGCAGAGGTGGGCTCATCGGAGGCTAATTCCGATGGCCCTTGGCTGATTTTGCGAGCGCATGATCATGGCATGGACCTAGGGAATCTCGTGGTTGTGGTGGCTTAGCCCAATGTGGTCCCAGATGGACTTGTGGCGGTGATGCCCATGGTGGCACCAAAGAGCTCGACAGTGGAGAGCTATGGTGATGAGGCTGCCTGGGAGAGGGCAGGAAAAGGTTTAGGAGGCAGAGGCGGCCACGATGACACGGATGGCGAGGTGCGGAGTAGCTGCGAGCAGCGGATTGGTGCGCATGGTGGCGTGGCCAAAGCATAGCCATGGTGTGGCTTTGGCAATGGTATATCAGGTATATCAAGTTGACACTTGACACCAACTCTGTGAATTGCAGTTACTATATTGTCAAAGAATTCATGCAACAGCTCATAAGTTGCTTGCTGCTGTCAAGGAACATATTTACAACCGATTTTTTTTTCTAATTTTACATGGATGTGTTTATGAATGTACGCGCATGTGTTTGAGAATATCATATGAAATTCCTCCGATATTTTCAACCAATTTTGGCCAATTTTCACCGATTTTAGGCTGATTTTTATTTAAAATTTGAATATCATTTGAAAATTTTGCCTCGAAAACTACCAAAATTTTCTAAAAATCCCTATAATCAGTTCTATCAATGACCTCCTGTAAAAAAAATTTGAAACTGGTTATCAAAAATGGACATAGGTTCCTAAAATCCACATGCGTGTTTGTATGTATCGATGGAATAACTGGCACTATATGGCAGACAGTATAAAGAAATGAAACAGATTATGGGACGTGCATGCTATTGTTCAACACTTGTAGTTTGTGCACATCAGATACACGTACACTTGGCCAACATACAGTAAGCCTACGCACAGAAAAAATAACTCCGCGCGCGGCCAAATCAAAGCTAGGGACCCAGGCGCTTCACACTCCCAATTAACCAACTTGAGCCGTGGTCGTGGAAGCATGTATTAAAATGGCTGCCGCTGCCGGTGGCCACCTAGCCAGCGCACTGACGTTGGCGGTGCAAGCAACCGAAGCAGGCGGCAGACTTGCGGTCGGTCGGTTCGTGCGGACGCCGAGCTGATCTCTACGTGTGGGCTCGACCAATTCATTCATCAGCGCTTGGATCCCACTCTTCCACGGGAGAGGCTCAGGTGCAGGAGCCCCTGCACATAGCTATGTGCAAAGTGCCTAAATACGCGACATGTGGCAGTTAGATTCGTGACACATGGTAAAAAAATCCAAAAAATACTTAAAAAAAAAATCAAAACATACTTAAATTTTTTTAAAAGTATTTTTAAGTACGTAAAAAATATTTTTATTAAAAAGTATTTTTAAGTACTTAAAAAACACTTTTAAATAAAAATATTTTAAGTACTTAAAAAATACATTTTTATTTTTTTTGTCACGTGTCGTGAATCTAGCCACTTACTGCCACGTGTCGCCCATCTAGGCGCCATGCACATAGCTATGTGCAGAGGCCCCTGCACCTGAGCCGCTCCTCTCTTCCACACCATGGCTGAAAAGTGGAACACTCCACATTGGAATAATCAACATTCAATTCATTCCTTTTATCCAATTCAAAATATACTTTCTGGAGCGTTATCATTAAACTAATAGAACTTTATAGTGTAATGCGTGGAACATTTTGTTTACATTGAAATATATAACATATGATATTATTATTAAGTTAAAATATATTCAAGCAAGATCTTATTTTGAAAATCACATATTAAGAAACACCATGTTTCAACCCAAGTTTATGTGCATAGGCTAACTGTGGGCGGCACACATCCCCGTACCCAACTCAGACATACAAATCCAGTCCAGCCCAACTGAAACCAAAATTTGCCTGGCCCGGTCCAGAGGGTCCGTGGAACATGTTTCTTCACGAATGTTTAGTTTAACGAATGTTTACATGGATAGTGGATATAGTACAGTACGTACTGAATTGATGATCACGACTCAGGAGCACGTAGCATCCAGCTAATGGATTACAAATTATTCTAGCAGCAATATATGCTTCGTCGATATGGACAATAGTTGCATGCACAAAGGCATTTATACGTACGTACGTATTACTTAATTAAAGGGGACGGGCTTGAGGAAGAGGGAGAAGACAAGGTCCTTGAGGTCGCCACCAAACGTGTAGGCGTCCCTGCCGCCGAGGTATATGATCTCCAGCATCCTCGTCTGGTTCAACACCAACTGCGCCGTCGGCACCAGTGCCGGCTTCACCGCCATGCGCGCCCGGTTGATCGTCCTCCACCCGTCCTCCACCAGCGCATGGAGCGCCGCCACAGCCTCCTCTCCCGTCACGCCGTGCTCCTTCATGTAGCACTCCACGGAGTTGGCCATGTCCTTCTTGTTCTTCCCCAGCTGCATATGTGTGTAGGTATATATGCACAAATGCATGGTGAGATGCGCACACGCATGGAGGTACTTATTTATATTTGCGTATGTGTCTTCCGTGTAATAAAGAGCAAGGTAGTTCTCTAGCATTGGATCAAGAAACGACAGCTAAGATCAGTTTGGGTAGAATCCCGGTACTAGGACGTAGATGCACTTGAATATCAGCTCTGATTCAATCTCAGCTTCGATTCGATTCTATTGGTTCTATACAAAACTTATCTTCGAAATTTTGCCTTTCACTTGTAAGTGCTAATTTTAGTAAACTATATATAAAAATATGCATACAATCATTTTTTAAGCGTGCATATCAATAACAAATTCTCAGCAACCCCAACGTAAAGGCAAAAATAAATAAATTAATTAAAACGGTTAAAATTGAATTCAAGCTGATTGTTGGAATTTTTGTCCAGTTACCGAAATTTTTGGCTGATTGCTAATTCGAATTCAAATTTTGGTTTCAAACTCTTGACCGGTTTTTATTTACCAAGGTCTCCGGTTAGCGGCGGTAACTAGAAATCTTGGTGATCCCTGTTTTTTTCAGCAACCCTTTTTCCTAGTATAGATAATAAATTATATGTATTTCTTTTATAAATTTGGTAGAATTTACGAATTGATACGCGATTTCACTTTTTGTAAAAAGAAAATGGATCTGACTTAGAAACTCGACTTTGACTACGTACGTGGCTATCACATCTTTTAGTTGCTACCAAACTTCTGTGAAAAATATGTATCTCAGTTCTGCCAATAAAACATGTCTGAGACGTATTTTCGTGATGGTCACCATCAGAAATTGTCGTTGTGGATAATTTCCCCGTCAGGTAACCGCAAGGCAATTCCTTTTTTTCGCGTCAAGCTACTATTCGCGGTATTTGCCAGATGGGTGACCGTTAGGAAATATTTTCTGGCAGTTTCGTCTTCTTTTTTTTCGTGACGAATTTTGGCCATCACGAAAGATCTGGGATCTGGAAATGCTAGCTAAATTTCAATTTCGACTATATACAGTTCGATTGGGATATGCACCTTGTAAGCAGCGATGTCATTGAGGAAGCGACCGATCTCTCCAATGGCGTTCATGGCATCGGGTATACCAATTACCCACTCCAGTGCTTCCTTGTTTATCTCGACTCCCATGCCCACCAGCGATACGATTGACACCGTCAGCAGGCCTGACGATGTGGCCGACACATCCAAGTGCTCTTTGAAGCTTGGCTGGTAGTTCTTATTGGACCATTTGGCCTCCTTGAGGTAGTATTCCGACTGCATTTTGTACTGCACAAAGGTAAAACGCTATTAATTACCTATAAAATAAAACAGTGGTTACGACCTGAATTGAACGGATTAAGATTTGCAAGTATATATCGACGCTGTTAATTTACTAGTAATTGTACCACTTTTCTGAAGTAAGACATGCGGTACTTCTCGTTTGGCTGCAAACTATCCTCGAACTCTCTGAAGTTGCTCAACAGTTTGATGTAAAACATGTGCATGTATTCTGGTAGAATAGGAACCACGCCTTCATCCCATCTGCAGATTATGATACATGTAAGAAGATGGATTAGCTAGATCAACAACCTCCGGTTTCAATTGACTAGTACTCTTAGCCTATGTGCATTGAATTTAGTAATAAACTAGCAGAATTTTTGGTGTAATTATACACAGCTAGATATTATAACATATTTCATTAATTATATATCTCTAATTCTTCTAAAAAATATAGTTGTATTTGTTTTGCAGCTGTAACAGTTGCAAATATTTATACACGCTTAATCTGTACTGTCATAATCTGCCTCCACCAAAATAAGTGGTATAGATCTTCTCTTTTTCTCTTAATTAATGAGATAATTTCTTTTTTATATATAGTTACTTTGCACCGTTATAATCTAGTCCCACCAAAATAAATTGTGTAGATCTTTACCTCTTTTTCTCTCGATTAATCAAAGCATTTTTAGGAATTTTGCTATTTCTAATTTAAGGATTATTGTGAGATTTTATAGACATCAAGAACAAAAGAAACACCTTGAATATCACCATATGTTTGTAGATATATAGATTATCCTACCTTTGAATGGCTTCGTTGAGTTTGTGGCACTCCTCCAAGGTAGCATGGACATCATATGTGTCATCCATCAGGGATAGGAATCCAAATGTCTTTGCAAATATGATTCGCGAGCGAGAGTACTCCTCCTCATGGAGCACTCCACATGCCCAGAAGTAGATCTCCACTAGGCGGTCTCGAGCATAGCGTAGCTTTACGTCGTCGTAAAGATTTCTCCACCACCTGCAAATTGGATCGAAATGTACCCCAACAAATCATATTAATTAGTTCGTATCAGTGGTGAAGACAAAGCGAATTGACATGAAACAGAGAAAAAAATAATCAACTTACAAGGAGAGGGCCTTGAGCTCCTTGAGGTGAAGAGACCTCACGAGATTGAAGTCCAGCCTTGCGAGCTCTAGAATTGTACCGTCGTGCGTCTCCTCTTGTTCATACTCACCAATGTAATGCATCGTCTCTAGCCGCCTCACGAACCGTGGAAGAGGGACGTTGAGGGCTCGGGAGACTTGCTCCGCCACTGGTGACCTGAGCTCGCCTTTCATGGCCTCGAGGTGGCTCCTCGCAAAGGCAATGGCGTCGTCGAGGGTGGCCTCGCCGGGTGTCGCCATGTGAGCAGCGTTGTACAAGCTCAGCAGCCCCCTTGGGTCACTGCTTAAGCTTGTGTCGAAACTACCTGCGTCATCTTTGAACTTGTTGAACACATCTGCATGCACAACAATTAAAAACTAGTATGAGCTGCATGAGTATATGTGTTGTCGGATCGATGCAGCATGCTTTGTTTTGAAAAATCGACTGTTAACTTGAATATAGCAAAGCGCGGCAGTGAACGAAGCAAAAAGCATGTACTCGATCGTGTTTAAAAGGACGATCCGTTAGCTGAGCCTGTACGAGTGTACGTAACTACCTGCAGATACCCAGAACCCGTGCTGCCTAAGTAGACGAAACCGAAGGGCAACGACGTGGAGGTCATTCTCGGGGCCGCCGGACTCCGGCTCCTCGCCGCGGACACGGCTCAACGCCGCGGCGATCTCCTCGCGGAAGTGGTTGTCCACGCCGAGACGTTCGAGCGTGTCCACAAACGTCACCGCACCGGCCACGCTCATGGCGCCCTTGCCGGCCTCGAACATCCGGCGCACGTCCTCCACGAGCTGGCCCGCCCGCTCTCTCATCCGCTCCTCCGACCTCTGCATGACGACGACACGTCACAAGTACGTAAGTATGTACCCATGCAGGCAGCACGCATGTCGTCGCAAACGAGTATTAGTAGTGTATTTGAACGGATGTACATATAGTATATATCTCTCTATTATATGTTACTACTAATAATATACGTAGCATGTGTGCGTGTGCGTGCGCCTGCCTACCTGTGAGAGGGGAGGGTTGTAGGTGATGAAGTAGTCGCCCCACACGGAGGGCAGAAAGGCGGCGGAGGTCACCGCTGGGCCGCCCGTCTCCTGGTTGGGGGCAGCAGCAGCAGGAGCAGCAACGGCGTTGCTCGCAGCCATATCGATCGCTTATAAACAAGTCACAGTTTGCTGATTGGTCGCAATATATGCTTAACCAACCTGTGTAGCTATCATATAATGTGGCGCTGTGGCCGGCTCCCTCCGACGGTCTCTATTTATAGAGGTAGCGACGGGAATCACGGGGCGTCCGTGCGCTGACCGGCGGTCTGCTTATTTATAGAGGTATTTATTTCTATTGTAATATATATTTATATAACCTAATAAAATTATAAAACTATAATTGTATTTTTAGAGTCATATATATATATATCATTTTTATATTTTATTTCAAATATTTAAAATAGATATTAAGAGCCAAAGTTTATAAAACTTAACTGCAGATAACCTAAAACGATTTTCTTTTGAATTCTGCCTGTTCGCGAGAGAGTACAGAGAGAAATACTCGCGTGTGATTTTAGCCGATATAGATGAAATTAGGATAATTTCTGCTACAATTGACTTATGGACTCCGTCTTAAGAAGACACTATGTTTGAAAACTAATTATTTTAGAAATCCAAACCATAAATGCAAAAGAACTCATCCTTAGTCCCACGGATTCCTTTTCAGAAAAAAAAGTACAGCAATGGGTGCCATTCGTCAACGACACATGCGTTGGCTAGTCTTCTTAGGTAGTTGGACAATGGGAAGGATCCATTCTTGTTATTTCATCAACCTTTGTTGTAAAAGTATAGCAATGGGTGCCATTCGTCAACGACACATGCGTTGGCTAGTCTTCTTAGGGAAGAACCCTAATCACATGTGCATAGGTAGTTGGACAATGGGAAGGATCTTTAGTTCGTTACAACATATTTGTTCCATCATGTGGCAATTGAAAAGTCTCAAATGATATCACATCAAATTTCAGTCCAGCCACGATATTAATGTCAAACCACGAGGTACTGAAAATTGTGAGCGTGCCTCCAGGCTAGTCAAAAGACGACCAAGAGTGATTTTTTTCCCTAAAAAATTTAAGGATGTTTCTTCCAAACGACAGATGGCCATATAACTGAGGCGGCATGTGTTGTGACGCCAACCAAACAACACTATAGATTTTAGTTGATGCATAGATATTAATCAAATGTGAATATGAGAATATGTAGTGAATTATTGTCGTCACCGCCTGGATCCCACTCTTCCACACCGTGGCTAGAAAGTGGAACACTCCACATCCGCGTGCGGCACCACATGCAGTACATTTACAAGTATGTCATTCGGCCACGGATTTCTTCAGATGCCTTTCGACCGCGGGCTTGTTCCGATGACTTTTGACCATAGACGTCTTCGATGGTTTTCAACCATGACTGCTTCGATCAGCAACTACGTTCGATTATCAATAGCTTTCGACCTTCGACCATCAACTATGTTTGATTGTTGATGAGTTTCGGTCTTCGTCCTTCGACTATTTCTAATTACCGATGGCTTCCAACTGTTGACCACCAACTATGTTTGATTGTTGATGGCTTCTGGCTTTCAATCTTTGACTATTTTCGATCGCATATTTCCCTACCTTTTTTCTTATGTTTGTAGGATCGTTGAAGGCAATCAGAGGGAGTGAATGATTGCAGCGCACAGCGGAATTTTTTTAATAAATTTTCTGCCTTTTAATTTTTAAATCTGCAAAAACCAGAAATAACAAAAACAAAAAAAGAGGTTTTTATTCTATTGTAGCAATTACTGTAGCGATTTACTGTAGCATACTGTAGCAGCGAGAAAAATGTTCCGATCGAACAGCAAAACATCGATTTTCCTTCAATCTAGCAATCAATTTTTTAATTCAAACTAATTCATGAATGTAAGCAAAAAATCTTAGACATAGATCAATGTATAGAGAATCCATAGGAATCAAAAAATTAGGAAAAAAGATAATATATGCGAATTAAAAAACTCACAAACTTTATTCAAAAACTACAGTCACTATTCATCCTTCCATCCATCAGCGCATCTTCATATCTAGCGCCACGCCTTTTTTTTGTTCACCCGTACCGCGCTGTCCCAAAAACACGTATTTTTTCATCTCCCCGGCCGCTCTGTTTCTTTTTCTGCTCGCGCACACACCGATGCGCAGTACACGCATCTCCGTTCTTTTTATGCAGCCAACTACGAATCCTACTCAATCTCTACTCAGAATCCTAATCCAACTCATCCAACTAAACCTGGGCCTTTTTACCTCAACTAGGCTTTTGGCCCACTAAATTTCAAGGGACCCGAAACCCTTCCTAACACGGGTTTTTCACACTCACGACTTTTCTAACGCGTCACGTGTCGAAGCCTCTAGGACCGCACCTCCCGTAGCTTCTCCACGTATCATCCACCTTTGATCTCCATGCGCCCCAAGCATGAGCTCGACCATCTCGTGACCTCCTTGACCATCCGAACCTCGGATCTCCCCATCCTAGTCCCGGTCCACCTCGTCACCGACCATGATCATCTCCATGCTCAACCTGCACATGCAAAGACCAAAGAATATTTTTTCGGCACAAGTTCGTCCCAACTTGACCAACATTAGTTCACGCACGCACCACACACCTCGCATAACACCGCTAAACAAAATCACTAATTCTTCATCATAACAAATTAACCATTGTCAATTATTCATCACCAAAATATCATGGACTTAGCCACATGATCTAACAATTTATTTTGTATACTTTAGTACACTTGGACACCTGCACCTTATACCCTGGGGCAAGAAATCCGTGAGCGATTTCTCGCGTCAAACACTTGCATAGCACTTGATGAGAGTCAAGCAAGGGTTTTAACTTATTACTCTTACTATTTACCGACACCTACACGGTGTGGAGGCATCGTGGTCTGATGATCTTCACAAGAAGATTATGAGAAGACCCGATGTATTGTGAAGGTTAGAGCTTACCTACCCAGAGGAAAAAAGAGCTACCACTAGTGGATTGAGGTGTTCAGCTTAATTCATGGAGCCGATCCAATTCATTTTGGCTTACTCAATGTGGATTAGGCGAGAGCAGCAAGTTTCCGAACACCATGGTAAAAAGATCATCATGTCATTTTGTTATTTGCTTACATGTGTTTATTTACATTGTGCAATTTATATTTCTAGAATTGAATTGATTGCTTCTCAACTTGGGATTGCAGACCTTGATTGTGCAAAATTGTACATATAAAACCATTTTGGCCAAAGAGAATTTAAAAAGCACCTGTTGATCCCCTTTCTAGTCAGCCTCATCATCCTTACAGCTGGGGGAGGTGGATTAGACACCTATGTGGTCGAGGAAGACCGAATTCAACGTCGATGGTGTGGGGGGGGGGGGGGAAGGCGGATACGACGCCGACATGGTTGGGCATGGCTGAATCTGGCAGTGGCGGTAGTCACGCTGGATGGAGACGCCGATGTAGAGGAAGACAAGACGAGGTACAGATCTTGTCGTTGTTCTGGTCATGGGGCTCACCACCCGCACTCACCAGTCATGGTTATCGTCATCGTGCCGCTACGTCCAGTCACCTCTCTTAAATCGGGTGGAGAAAGAGCGATAGACAGGTGTGAGAAGCAAGGGGCCGAGGAGAGAGAGAGAGGAGGGGTATGAGATATTGGGTGGAGGGGATAGAGTGGGTCCCACATCTACTGTGCATGTACCTTTTATGTCCCATCGGATGTAGTTCCAGAAATACAAAAGGAAAAGAAAAGAAAAACCCCATATGGATCTCAGAAAATAATGGATGATTATGGGTGCATATGGACCATGGTTCAAATTACTGGCCGGTATTTGGCGATTGTTTGGTGAAAATCGGTTTTACTAACTTGCACTTATTAGTTGGCAAACTGGGCCAAAAATTTTTGGCCCAATTTGAAAAAAAAATGTGGCCCAAACTGGCCCAGTACATCTCCTCTAATTGCTGCCCTAGCTAACAGACGACAATCTCATTCCCCTTCTCTTGGTGGCTACAAATCGCGAGTGAGCTCCATCTTCAGCTCTTCCTCCTCTGCTCCTCTCCATTCTCTTCTCACCCAAATCTGGAGCGAATGGATATGCAGGGTGATGACCCTAGCTAGTGGTGACCCATCCCAAGCTCCTCCTCAAGATCTCAAACACCTGTGGAGGGAGACACGAGGGGCGGAGATGGCAACCGGGGTGCAGCAGAGGTGGGCTCATCGAAGGCTAATTCCGATGGTCCCTAGGCTGATTTGCGAGCACATGTGATCATAGCATGGACGATAGCCAGTCCAGCCCAACTGCAACCAAAATTTGCCGATGGTCAGCTAGCCAGCGCACTGACATTGGTGGTGCAAGCAACCAAAGCATGCGAGCGACCGGCAGACTTGCGGTCGGTCGGTACGTGCGGACGCCGAGCTGATCTCTACGTGTGGGTTCGACAAATTCATTCATCAGCGCCTGGATCCCACTTGTCCACTCTTCCACACCGTGGTTGGAAAGTGGAACACTCCACATCCGCATGCGGCACCACATGCAGTAATAGGAGATGAACAAGGCTACGACGCGGATGTGCCCACGCGCTCGTGCTGTCGTCCTGCTGCCTCTTCCCGTTGGCAAAACGTCGAGGCATTTGGGAGCAAGGACGATGAGCGTGTCAAGAACTCTAGAGCGTTGCAGGAATTCTTCGTTCCGGCCCGTGGCCGAGGGCTGGCGGCTTGAGTGTGCTTAACGACAAATCCTGCACGTCGTGTTTTCATGTAATTGCATCATTTTTCTAGATGTTTTTTAAGTAGGTGTTTTCCACCTCCTATTACTTTTTCACCAATTTTTTTATTTTTTTATTGTTAACTAATTGCGTTGATTTGTTCCACCAATATTTTTTCATCTAATTTAATCATTTTGATTTTGGTTCACTAATAGATTTGAATTTTTTTGCATTTTGCCTTTATCATTGGAACACCGCTAATGAACTGTTGGAACATCGAAACCAAACGCATGGAACATTGACCTATCCTCCCTTATAACTTTTGCATGGAACATTCTGAATGAATTGTTGGAACATCGAAATATTTCATTTTACTTATTTGAATAATCAACATTCACTCGATTCATTCCTTTTATCCAATTCAAAATATACTTTCTAGAACATTATCATTAAACTAACGGAACTTTACAGTGTAATGTGTGAATCATTTTGTTTACAATGAAATATATAACATATGATATTTTTATTAAGGTAAAATATATTCAAGCGAGGTCTAATTTTGAAAATCACGTCTTAAGAAACACCATGTTTCAAACCAAGCTTGTGTACACAGGCTGACTATGGGTAGCGCGTGTCCCCGTGCCCAACTCGGACATACGAAACCAGTCCAGCTGTCAGGACCCAGATTTTACAATTCGGATTCCTCTGTGATTCCACCGTACTATTCCCTGGATCAGTAGATAATGCTCACAGATTACAATTCTGATTATCAAAGTAGATATCATGCGGAAGCGTAAATATAATAGTAAACTTACTCTTGGGCCGATTAGGCCGAAATCATTAAATTGCATCAGCGGAAGAACGAAGCACGCAAGTGGGACCTTCAGGACATGCCCACAGGCAGCCAACTGGAGGTTCGCGACCTAGCCCTTGACATCTTCATCTTCTTTGCTACCATGACCAATAGTGTTGCTGGAGCGTAGTGATCTGATTCCTGATTCTGGATTTGTTGTGAAAGCGAGTGTGAGCACAAACCACTGTGCTCCGCGAGCCAACACACAGAATGCAAATAAATAGTATGCATGGCTTATCAAAGAAGAGACTCGGGTTATTTTATTTGCTAAAATCGCTTTTGGTAGCATTATTATTATTTAGTCATAGTGTTATTGCTGTTGCCTAAACTCCGCCTAGCTATTATTATAATTGACTTAATCCACCAAAAATTCACTTTGTTTATTGATTGCTGTCTAAGACTCCAAACAGCGAGTGACATCATTTAATTAATCCACCGAACACACACTTTCTATATTCAGTGTTGTCTAAAACTTTAAACAGTGATTATCAACAATTATACAGTCCACCAATCAATTACTACCTAAATCCCCAAACAGCGAGTATCATAATTCTTATAATCCACCGAATAATTGCCGCCTAAAACTCCAAATGGCTAGTGACATCATTTATCTAATATCATTTAATTAATCCACCATTATCTTTTGTATTCTAAATTCCTAACAATCCAATCCTTTGTTATTGATCCACAACCATAATTTGCTTTTTCCAATAATCAACCTTATTTACCTTTATCTATCTCTAACTAATTCACTAGTGTACCCCCACCAAAAATATCAATGATCAAGTACATCCACCGAGAATATACTTTATCAAGATTGTAACCCAATAATAATTATTATTCCTCCAATATTCTCAGAAATTCAATTCATCCATATAGTATTTGATTCAATCCTATTAATCCCATTATCGCCATCATCTTCCAAGAATTTATATTAGTTATCAGTGTTGTAATCCAACAATTACCTTTGCACTCCCTAATTCTCCGAAAATCATTTCCACCTTTATGATTGACATGAATCCAAGGAAATGATTTTCGGAGAATTAGGGAGTGCAAAGGTAATTGTTGGATTACAACACTGATAACTAATATAAATTCTTGGAAGATGATGGCGATAATGGGATTAATAGGATTGAATCAAATACTATATGGATGAATTGAATTTCTGAGAATATTGGAGGAATAATAATTATTATTGGGTTACAATCTTGATAAAGTATATTCTCGGTGGATGTACTTGATCATTGATATTTTGGTGGGGGTACACTAGTGAATTAGTTAGAGATAGATAAAGGTAAATAAGGTTGATTATTGGAAAAAGCAAATTATGGTTGTGGATCAAATAACAAAGGATTGGATTGTTAGGAATTTAGAATACAAAAGATAATGGTGGATTAATTAAATGATATTAGATAAATGATGTCACTAGCCATTTGGAGTTTTAGGCGGCAATTATTCGGTGGATTATAAGAATTATGATACTCGCTGTTTGGGGATTTAGGTAGTAATTGATTGGTGGACTGTATAATTGTTGATAATCACTGTTTAAAGTTTTAGACAACACTGAATATAGAAAGTGTGTGTTCGGTGGATTAATTAAATGATGTCACTCGCTGTTTGGAGTCTTAGACAGCAATCAATAAACAAAGTGAATTTTTGGTGGATTAAGTCAATTATAATAATAGCTAGGCGGAGTTTAGGCAACAGCAATAACACTATGACTAAATAATAATGCTACCAAAAGCGATTTTAGCAAATAAAATAACCCGAGTCTCTTCTTTGATAAGCCATGCATACTATTTATTTGCATTCTGTGTGTTGGCTCGCGGAGCACAGTGGTTTGTGCTCACACTCGCTTTCACAACAAATCCAGAATCAGGAATCAGATCACTACGCTCCAGCAACACTATTGGTCATGGTAGCAAAGAAGATGAAGATGTCAAGGGCTAGGTCGCGAACCTCCAGTTGGCTGCCTGTGGGCATGTCCTGAAGGTCCCACTTGCGTGCTTCGTTCTTCCGCTGATGCAATTTAATGATTTCGGCCTAATCGGCCCAAGAGTAAGTTTACTATTATATTTACGCTTCCGCATGATATCTACTTTGATAATCAGAATTGTAATCTGTGAGCATTATCTACTGATCCAGGGAATAGTACGGTGGAAATCACAGAGGAATCCGAATTGTAAAATCTGGGTCCTGACAGCTGGACTGGTTTCGTATGTCCGAGTTGGGCACGGGGACACGCGCTACCCATAGTCAGCCTGTGTACACAAGCTTGGTTTGAAACATGGTGTTTCTTAAGACGTGATTTTCAAAATTAGACCTCGCTTGAATATATTTTACCTTAATAAAAATATCATATGTTATATATTTCATTGTAAACAAAATGATTCACACATTACACTGTAAAGTTCCGTTAGTTTAATGATAATGTTCTAGAAAGTATATTTTGAATTGGATAAAAGGAATGAATCGAGTGAATGTTGATTATTCAAATAAGTAAAATGAAATATTTCGATGTTCCAACAATTCATTCAGAATGTTCCATGCAAAAGTTATAAGGGAGGATAGGTCAATGTTCCATGCGTTTGGTTTCGATGTTCCAACAGTTCATTAGCGGTGTTCCAATGATAAAGGCAAAATGCAAAAAAATTCAAATCTATTAGTGAACCAAAATCAAAATGATTAAATTAGATGAAAAAATATTGGTGGAACAAATCAACGCAATTAGTTAACAATAAAAAAAATAAAAAAATTGGTGAAAAAGTAATAGGAGGTGGAAAACACCTACTTAAAAAACATCTAGAAAAATGATGCAATTACATGAAAACACGACGTGCAGGATTTGTCGTTAAGCACACTCAAGCCGCCAGCCCTCGGCCACGGGCCGGAACGAAGAATTCCTGCAACGCTCTAGAGTTCTTGACACGCTCATCGTCCTTGCTCCCAAATGCCTCGACGTTTTGCCAACGGGAAGAGGCAGCAGGACGACAGCACGAGCGCCGTGGGCACATCCGCGTCGTAGCCTTGTTCATCTCCTATTACTGCATGTGGTGCCGCATGCGGATGTGGAGTGTTCCACTTTCCAACCACGGTGTGGAAGAGTGGACAAGTGGGATCCAGGCGCTGATGAATGAATTTGTCGAACCCACACGTAGAGATCAGCTCGGCGTCCGCACGTACCGACCGACCGCAAGTCTGCCGGTCGCTCGCATGCTTTGGTTGCTTGCACCACCAATGTCAGTGCGCTGGCTAGCTGACCATCGGCAAATTTTGGTTGCAGTTGGGCTGGACTTGGCTATCGTCCATGCTATGATCACATGTGCTCGCAAATCAGCCTAGGGACCATCGGAATTAGCCTTCGATGAGCCCACCTCTGCTGCACCCCGGTTGCCATCTCCGCCCCTCGTGTCTCCCTCCCACAGGTGTTTGAGATCTTGAGGAGGAGCTTGGGATGGGTCCACCACTAGCTAGGGTCATCACCCTGCATATCCATTCGCTCCAGATTTGGGTGAGAAGAGAATGGAGAGGAGCAGAGGAGGAAGAGCTGAAGATGGAGCTCACTCGCGATTTGTAGCCACCAAGAGAAGGGGAATGAGATTGTCGTCTGTTAGCTAGGGCAGCAATTAGAGGAGATGTACTGGGCCAGTTTGGGCCACATTTTTTTTTCAAATTGGGCCAAAAATTTTTGGCCCAGTTTGCCAACTAATAAGTGCAAGTTAGTAAAACCGATTTTCACCAAACAATCGCCAAATACCGGCCAGTAATTTGAACCATGGTCCATATGCACCCATAATCATCCATTATTTTCTGAGATCCATATGGGGTTTTTCTTTTCTTTTCCTTTTTGTATTTCTGGAACTACATCCGATGGGACATAAAAGGTACATGCACAGTAGATGTGGGACCCACTCTATCCCCTCCACCCAATATCTCATACCCCTCCTCTCTCTCTCTCCTCGGCCCCTTGCTTCTCACACCTGTCTATCGCTCTTTCTCCACCCGATTTAAGAGAGGTGACTGGACGTAGCGGCACGATGACGATAACCATGACTGGTGAGTGCGGGTGGTGAGCCCCATGACCAGAACAACGACAAGATCTGTACCTCGTCTTGTCTTCCTCTACATCGGCGTCTCCATCCAGCGTGACTACCGCCACTGCCAGATTCAGCCATGCCCAACCATGTCGGCGTCGTATCCGCCTTCCCCCCCCCCCCCCCACACCATCGACGTTGAATTCGGTCTTCCTCGACCACATAGGTGTCTAATCCACCTCCCCCAGCTGTAAGGATGATGAGGCTGACTAGAAAGGGGATCAACAGGTGCTTTTTAAATTCTCTTTGGCCAAAATGGTTTTATATGTACAATTTTGCACAATCAAGGTCTGCAATCCCAAGTTGAGAAGCAATCAATTCAATTCTAGAAATATAAATTGCACAATGTAAATAAACACATGTAAGCAAATAACAAAATGACATGATGATCTTTTTACCATGGTGTTCGGAAACTTGCTGCTCTCGCCTAATCCACATTGAGTAAGCAAAATGAATTGGATCGGCTCCATGAATTAAGCTGAAACACCTCAATCCACTAGTGGTAGCTCTTTTTTCCTCTGGGTAGGTAAGCTCTAACCTTCACAATACATCGGGTCTTCTCATAATCTTCTTGTGAAGATCATCAGACCACGATGCCTCCACACCGTGTAGGTGTCGGTAAATAGTAAGAGTAATAAGTTAAAACCCCTTGCTTGACTCTCATCAAGTGCTATGCAAGTGTTTGACGCGAGAAATCGCTCACGGATTTCTTGCCCCAGGGTATAAGGTGCAGGTGTCCAAGTGTACTAAAGTATACAAAATAAATTGTTAGATCATGTGGCTAAGTCCATGATATTTTGGTGATGAATAATTGACAATGGTTAATTTGTTATGATGAAGAATTAGTGATTTTGTTTAGCGGTGTTATGCGAGGTGTGTGGTGCGTGCGTGAACTAATGTTGGTCAAGTTGGGACGAACTTGTGCCGAAAAAATATTCTTTGGTCTTTGCATGTGCAGGTTGAGCATGGAGATGATCATGGTCGGTGACGAGGTGGACCGGGACTAGGATGGGGAGATCCGAGGTTCGGATGGTCAAGGAGGTCACGAGATGGTCGAGCTCATGCTTGGGGCGCATGGAGATCAAAGGTGGATGATACGTGGAGAAGCTACGGGAGGTGCGGTCCTAGAGGCTTCGACACGTGACGCGTTAGAAAAGTCGTGAGTGTGAAAAACCCGTGTTAGGAAGGGTTTCGGGTCCCTTGAAATTTAGTGGGCCAAAAGCCTAGTTGAGGTAAAAAGGCCCAGGTTTAGTTGGATGAGTTGGATTAGGATTCTGAGTAGAGATTGAGTAGGATTCGTAGTTGGCTGCATAAAAAGAACGGAGATGCGTGTACTGCGCATCGGTGTGTGCGCGAGCAGAAAAAGAAACAGAGCGGCCGGGGAGATGAAAAAATACGTGTTTTTGGGACAGCGCGGTACGGGTGAACAAAAAAAAGGCGTGGCGCTAGATATGAAGATGCGCTGATGGATGGAAGGATGAATAGTGACTGTAGTTTTTGAATAAAGTTTGTGAGTTTTTTAATTCGCATATATTATCTTTTTTCCTAATTTTTTGATTCCTATGGATTCTCTATACATTGATCTATGTCTAAGATTTTTTGCTTACATTCATGAATTAGTTTGAATTAAAAAATTGATTGCTAGATTGAAGGAAAATCGATGTTTTGCTGTTCGATCGGAACATTTTTCTCGCTGCTACAGTATGCTACAGTAAATCGCTACAGTAATTGCTACAATAGAATAAAAACCTCTTTTTTGTTTTTGTTATTTCTGGTTTTTGCAGATTTAAAAATTAAAAGGCAGAAAATTTATTAAAAAAATTCCGCTGTGCGCTGCAATCATTCACTCCCTCTGATTGCCTTCAACGATCCTACAAACATAAGAAAAAAGGTAGGGAAATATGCGATCGAAAATAGTCAAAGATTGAAAGCCAGAAAGCCATCAACAATCAAACATAGTTGGTGGTCAACAGTTGGAAGCCATCGGTAATTAGAAATAGTCGAAGGACGAAGACCGAAACTCATCAACAATCAAACATAGTTGATGGTCGAAGGTCGAAAGCTATTGATAATCGAACGTAGTTGCTGATCGAAGCAGTCATGGTTGAAAACCATCGAAGACGTCTATGGTCAAAAGTCATCGGAACAAGCCCGCGGTCGAAAGGCATCTGAAGAAATCCGTGGCCGAATGACATACTTGTAAATGTACTGCATGTGGTGCCGCACGCGGATGTGGAGTGTTCCACTTTCTAGCCACGGTGTGGAAGAGTGGGATCCAGGCGGTGACGACAATAATTCACTACATATTCTCATATTCACATTTGATTAATATCTATGCATCAACTAAAATCTATAGTGTTGTTTGGTTGGCGTCACAACACATGCCGCCTCAGTTATATGGCCATCTGTCGTTTGGAAGAAACATCCTTAAATTTTTTAGGGAAAAAAATCACTCTTGGTCGTCTTTTGACTAGCCTGGAGGCACGCTCACAATTTTCAGTACCTCGTGGTTTGACATTAATATCGTGGCTGGACTGAAATTTGATGTGATATCATTTGAGACTTTTCAATTGCCACATGATGGAACAAATATGTTGTAACGAACTAAAGATCCTTCCCATTGTCCAACTACCTATGCACATGTGATTAGGGTTCTTCCCTAAGAAGACTAGCCAACGCATGTGTCGTTGACGAATGGCACCCATTGCTATACTTTTACAACAAAGGTTGATGAAATAACAAGAATGGATCCTTCCCATTGTCCAACTACCTAAGAAGACTAGCCAACGCATGTGTCGTTGACGAATGGCACCCATTGCTGTACTTTTTTTTCTGAAAAGGAATCCGTGGGACTAAGGATGAGTTTCTTTTGCATTTATGGTTTGGATTTCTAAAATAATTAGTTTTCAAACATAGTGTCTTCTTAAGACGGAGTCCATAAGTCAATTGTAGCAGAAATTATCCTAATTTCATCTATATCGGCTAAAATCACACGCGAGTATTTCTCTCTGTACTCTCTCGCGAACAGGCAGAATTCAAAAGAAAAATCGTTTTAGGTTATCTGCAGTTAAGTTTTATAAACTTTGGCTCTTAATATCTATTTTAAATATTTGAAATAAAATATAAAAATGATATATATATATATGACTCTAAAAATACAATTATAGTTTTATAATTTTATTAGGTTATATAAATATATATTACAATAGAAATAAATACCTCTATAAATAAGCAGACCGCCGGTCAGCGCACGGACGCCCCGTGATTCCCGTCCGCTACCTCTATAAATAGAGACCGTCGGAGGGAGCCGGCCACAGCGCCACATTATATGATAGCTACACAGGTTGGTTAAGCATATATTGCGACCAATCAGCAAACTGTGACTTGTTTATAAGCGATCGATATGGCTGCGAGCAACGCCGTTGCTGCTCCTGCTGCTGCTGCCCCCAACCAGGAGACGGGCGGCCCAGCGGTGACCTCCGCCGCCTTTCTGCCCTCCGTGTGGGGCGACTACTTCATCACCTACAACCCTCCCCTCTCACAGGTAGGCAGGCGCACGCACACGCACACATGCTACGTATATTATTAGTAGTAACATATAATAGAGAGATATATACTATATGTACATCCGTTCAAATACACTACTAATACTCGTTTGCGACGACATGCGTGCTGCCTGCATGGGTACATACTTACGTACTTGTGACGTGTCGTCGTCATGCAGAGGTCGGAGGAGCGGATGAGAGAGCGGGCGGGCCAGCTCGTGGAGGACGTGCGCCGGATGTTCGAGGCCGGCAAGGGCGCCATGAGCGTGGCCGGTGCGGTGACGTTTGTGGACACGCTCGAACGTCTCGGCGTGGACAACCACTTCCGCGAGGAGATCGCCGCGGCGTTGAGCCGTGTCCCGCGGCGAGGAGCCGGAGTCCGGCGGCCCCGAGAATGACCTCCACGTCGTTGCCCTTCGGTTTCGTCTACTTAGGCAGCACGGGTTCTGGGTATCTGCAGGTAGTTACGTACACTCGTACAGGCTCAGCTAACGGATCGTCCTTTTAAACACGATCGAGTACATGCTTTTTGCTTCGTTCACTGCCGCGCTTTGCTATATTCAAGTTAACAGTCGATTTTTCAAAACAAAGCATGCTGCATCGATCCGACAACACATATACTCATGCAGCTCATACTAGTTTTTAATTGTTGTGCATGCAGATGTGTTCAACAAGTTCAAAAGATGACGCAGGTAGTTTCGACACAAGCTTAAGCAGTGACCCAAGGGGGCTGCTGAGCTTGTACAACGCTGCTCACATGGCGACACCCGGCGAGGCCACCCTCGACGACGCCATTGCCTTTGCGAGGAGCCACCTCGAGGCCATGAAAGGCGAGCTCAGGTCACCAGTGGCGGAGCAAGTCTCCCGAGCCCTCAACGTCCCTCTTCCACGGTTCGTGAGGCGGCTAGAGACGATGCATTACATTGGTGAGTATGAACAAGAGGAGACGCACGACGGTACAATTCTAGAGCTCGCAAGGCTGGACTTCAATCTCGTGAGGTCTCTTCACCTCAAGGAGCTCAAGGCCCTCTCCTTGTAAGTTGATTATTTTTTTCTCTGTTTCATGTCAATTCGCTTTGTCTTCACCACTGATACGAACTAATTAATATGATTTGTTGGGGTACATTTCGATCCAATTTGCAGGTGGTGGAGAAATCTTTACGACGACGTAAAGCTACGCTATGCTCGAGACCGCCTAGTGGAGATCTACTTCTGGGCATGTGGAGTGCTCCATGAGGAGGAGTACTCTCGCTCGCGAATCATATTTGCAAAGACATTTGGATTCCTATCCCTGATGGATGACACATATGATGTCCATGCTACCTTGGAGGAGTGCCACAAACTCAACGAAGCCATTCAAAGGTAGGATAATCTATATATCTACAAACATATGGTGATATTCAAGGTGTTTCTTTTGTTCTTGATGTCTATAAAATCTCACAATAATCCTTAATTAGAAATAGCAAAATTCCTAAAAATGCTTTGATTAATCGAGAGAAAAAGAGGTAAAGATCTACACAATTTATTTTGGTGGGACTAGATTATAACGGTGCAAAGTAACTATATATAAAAAAGAAATTATCTCATTAATTAAGAGAAAAAGAGAAGATCTATACCACTTATTTTGGTGGAGGCAGATTATGACAGTACAGATTAAGCGTGTATAAATATTTGCAACTGTTACAGCTGCAAAACAAATACAACTATATTTTTTAGAAGAATTAGAGATATATAATTAATGAAATATGTTATAATATCTAGCTGTGTATAATTACACCAAAAATTCTGCTAGTTTTATTACTAAATTCAATGCACATAGGCTAAGAGTACTAGTCAATTGAAACCGGAGGTTGTTGATCTAGCTAATCCATCTTCTTACATGTATCATAATCTGCAGATGGGATGAAGGCGTGGTTCCTATTCTACCAGAATACATGCACATGTTTTACATCAAACTGTTGAGCAACTTCAGAGAGTTCGAGGATAGTTTGCAGCCAAACGAGAAGTACCGCATGTCTTACTTCAGAAAAGTGGTACAATTACTAGTAAATTAACAGCGTCGATATATACTTGCAAATCTTAATCCGTTCAATTCAGGTCGTAACCACTGTTTTATTTTATAGGTAATTAATAGCGTTTTACCTTTGTGCAGTACAAAATGCAGTCGGAATACTACCTCAAGGAGGCCAAATGGTCCAATAAGAACTACCAGCCAAGCTTCAAAGAGCACTTGGATGTGTCGGCCACATCGTCAGGCCTGCTGACGGTGTCAATCGTATCGCTGGTGGGCATGGGAGTCGAGATAAACAAGGAAGCACTGGAGTGGGTAATTGGTATACCCGATGCCATGAACGCCATTGGAGAGATCGGTCGCTTCCTCAATGACATCGCTGCTTACAAGGTGCATATCCCAATCGAACTGTATATAGTCGAAAGTGAAATTTAGCTAGCATTTCCAGATCCCAGATCTTTCGTGATGGCCAAAATTCGTCACGAAAAAAAAGAAGACGAAAACTGCCAGAAAAATATTTCCTAACGGTCACCCATCTGGCAAATACGCGAATAGTAGCTTGACGCGAAAAAAAGGAATTGCCTTGCGGTTACCTGACGGGGAAATTATCCACAACGACAATTTCTGATGGTGACCAATCACGAAAATACGTCTCAGACATGTTTTATTGGCAGAACTGAGATACATATTTTTCACAGAAGTTTGGTAGCAACTAAAAGATGTGATAGCCACGTACGTAGTCAAAGTCGAGTTTCTAAGTCAGATCCATTTTCTTTTTACAAAAAGTGAAATCGCGTATCAATTCGTAAATTCTACCAAATTTATAAAAGAAATACATATAATTTATTATCTATACTAGGAAAAAGGGTTGCTGAAAAAAACAGGGATCACCAAGATTTCTAGTTACCGCCGCTAACCGGAGACCTTGGTAAATAAAAACCGGTCAAGAGTTTGAAACCAAAATTTGAATTCGAATTAGCAATCAGCCAAAAATTTCGGTAACTGGACAAAAATTCCAACAATCAGCTTGAATTCAATTTTAACCGTTTTAATTAATTTATTTATTTTTGCCTTTACGTTGGGGTTGCTGAGAATTTGTTATTGATATGCACGCTTAAAAAATGATTGTATGCATATTTTTATATATAGTTTACTAAAATTAGCACTTACAAGTGAAAGGCAAAATTTCGAAGATAAGTTTTGTATAGAACCAATAGAATCGAATCGAAGCTGAGATTGAATCAGAGCTGATATTCAAGTGCATCTACGTCCTAGTACCGGGATTCTACCCAAAACTGATCTTAGCTGTCGTTTCTTGATCCAATGCTAGAGAACTACCTTGCTCTTTATTACACGGAAGACACATACGCAAATATAAATAAGTACCTCCATGCGTGTGCGCATCTCACCATGCATTTGTGCATATATACCTACACACATATGCAGCTGGGGAAGAACAAGAAGGACATGGCCAACTCCGTGGAGTGCTACATGAAGGAGCACGGCGTGACGGGAGAGGAGGCTGTGGCGGCGCTCCATGCGCTGGTGGAGGACGGGTGGAGGACGATCAACCGGGCGCGCATGGCGGTGAAGCCGGCACTGGTGCCGACGGCGCAGTTGGTGTTGAACCAGACGAGGATGCTGGAGATCATATACCTCGGCGGCAGGGACGCCTACACGTTTGGTGGCGACCTCAAGGACCTTGTCTTCTCCCTCTTCCTCAAGCCCGTCCCCTTTAATTAAGTAATACGTACGTACGTATAAATGCCTTTGTGCATGCAACTATTGTCCATATCGACGAAGCATATATTGCTGCTAGAATAATTTGTAATCCATTAGCTGGATGCTACGTGCTCCTGAGTCGTGATCATCAATTCAGTACGTACTGTACTATATCCACTATCCATGTAAACATTCGTTAAACTAAACATTCGTGAAGAAACATGTTCCACGGACCCTCTGGACCGGGCCAGGCAAATTTTGGTTTCAGTTGGGCTGGACTGGATTTGTATGTCTGAGTTGGGTACGGGGATGTGTGCCGCCCACAGTTAGCCTATGCACATAAACTTGGGTTGAAACATGGTGTTTCTTAATATGTGATTTCAAAATAAGATCTTGCTTGAATATATTTTAACTTAATAATAATATCATATGTTATATATTTCAATGTAAACAAAATGTTCCACGCATTACACTATAAAGTTCTATTAGTTTAATGATAACGCTCCAGAAAGTATATTTTGAATTGGATAAAGGAATGAATTGAATGTTGATTATTCCAATGTGGAGTGTTCCACTTTTCAGCCATGGTGTGGAAGAGAGGAGCGGCTCAGGTGCAGGGGCCTCTGCACATAGCTATGTGCATGGCGCCTAGATGGGCGACACGTGGCAGTAAGTGGCTAGATTCACGACACGTGACAAAAAAAATAAAAATGTATTTTTTAAGTACTTAAAATATTTTTATTTAAAAGTGTTTTTAAGTACTTAAAAATACTTTTTAATAAAAATATTTTTTACGTACTTAAAAATACTTTTAAAAAAATTTAAGTATGTTTTGATTTTTTTTTTAAGTATTTTTTGGATTTTTTTACCATGTGTCACGAATCTAACTGCCACATGTCGCGTATTTAGGCACTTTGCACATAGCTATGTGCAGGGCTCCTGCACCTGAGCCTCTCCCGTGGAAGAGTGGGATCCAAGCGCTGATGAATGAATTGGTCGAGCCCACACGTAGAGATCAGCTCGGCGTCCGCACGAACCGACCGACCGCAAGTCTGCCGCCTGCTTCGGTTGCTTGCACCGCCAACGTCAGTGCGCTGGCTAGGTGGCCACCGGCAGCGGCAGCCATTTTAATACATGCTTCCACGACCACGGCTCAAGTTTGGTTAATTGGGAGTGTGAAGCGCCTGGGTCCCTAGCTTTGATTTGGCCGCGCGCGGAGTTATTTTTTTCTGTGCGTAGGCTTACTGTATGTTGGCCAAGTGTACGTGTATCTGATGTGCACAAAACTACAAGTGTTGAACAATAGCATGCACGTCCCATAATCTGTTTCATTTCTTTATACTGTCTGCCATATAGTGCCAGTTATTCCATCGATACATACAAACACGCATGTGGATTTTAGGAACCTATGTCCATTTTTGATAACCAGTTTCAAATTTTTTTTTACAGGAGGTCATTGATAGAACTGATTATAGGGATTTTTAGAAAATTTTGGTAGTTTTCGAGGCAAAATTTTCAAATGATATTCAAATTTTAAATAAAAATCAGCCTAAAATCGGTGAAAATTGGCCAAAATTGGTTGAAAATATCGGAGGAATTTCATATGATATTCTCAAACACATGCGCGTACATTCATAAACACATCCATGTAAAATTAGAAAAAAAAAATCGGTTGTAAATATGTTCCTTGACAGCAGCAAGCAACTTATGAGCTGTTGCATTGAATTCTTTGACAATATAGTAACTGCAATTCACAGAGTTGGTGTCAAGTGTCAACTTGATATACCTGATATACCATTGCCAAAGCCACACCATGGCTATGCTTTGGCCACGCCACCATGCGCACCAATCCGCTGCTCGCAGCTACTCCGCACCCTTCGCCATCCGTGTCATCGTGGCCGCCTCTGCCTCCTAAACCTTTTCCTGCCCTCTCCCAGGCAGCCTCATCACCATAGCTCTCCACTGTCGAGCTCTTTGGTGCCACCATGGGCATCACCGCCACAAGTCCATCTGGGACCACATTGGGCTAAGCCACCACAACCACGAGATTCCCTAGGTCCATGCCATGATCATGCGCTCGCAAAATCAGCCAAGGGCCATCGGAATTAGCCTCCGATGAGCCCACCTCTGCTCCACCCCAACCGCCATCTACGCCCATCGTGTCTCCCCCCACAGGAGCTTGAGAGCTTGAGGAGGAGCTCGGGATGGGTCGCCACTTGCTAGGGTTGTCACCCTGCATATCCATCAGCTCCCGATTTGGGTGAGAAGAGAATGGAGAGGAGCAGAGGAGTAAGAGCTGAAGAAGGAGCTTGCTCGTGATTTGTAACCGCCAAGAGAAGGGGAATGAGATTGTCGTATGTTAGCTAGGGCAGAAATTAGAGATGTAGTGGGCTAGTTTGGGCCACGTTTCTTTTCAAATTGGGCCAAAATTTTTTGGGCCCAGTTTGTCAACTAACCGGTGCTGGTAAGTAAAACCGGTTTTCACCAAAAAATCGCCAAATACCGGCTAGTAATTTAAACCATGGCCCATATGCACCCATAATCATCCATTATTTTCTGAGATCCGTGCAGGGTTTTCTTTTTCTTTTCCTTTTGTATTTCTATAACTACATCCGATGGGACATAAAAGGTACATGCACGGTAGATGTGGGACCCACTTTATCCCCTCCACCCAATATCTCATACCCCTCCTCTCTCTCTCCTCGGCCCCTTGCTTCTCACACCTGTCTATCGCTCTTTCTCCACCCAAATTAAGAGAGGTGACTGGAGGTAGCGGCGCGATGATGGCGGCCATAACGGCGAGTGTAGGTGGTAAGCCCCATGACTGGAATGACGACAAGGTCTGTACCTCCGTCGAGCGTTGTCTTCCTCTACACCGGCATCTCCATCCATGTGTGGTTGCCGCCGCTGCCATATTCGGCCATGCCCGACCATGTCGGCATCGTATCCGCCTTCCCCCGACACCATCGACGTTGAATCCGGTCTTCCCCGACCACATCGGTGACGGATCCACCTTCCCCAACGGTAAGGATGAGGAGGCTGACTAGAAAGGGGGGTCAATATGTGCTTTTTGAATTCGCTTTGGCCAAAAATGGTTTTATATGTACAATTTTGCACAATCAAGGCCTAAAATGTCTAATCTCAACTATGTGCAAAAAAAAACCTAAGTCTATGTAAAGGTTTGTAATCCTAGGTTGAGAAGCAATTAATTCAATTCTAAAAATATAAATTGCACAATGTAAATAAACACAAGTAAGAAAACCACAAAATGACATGATGATCTTTTTTACCATAGTATTCAGAGACTTGCTGGTCTCGCCTAATCCACGTTGAGTTAAGCCCAAATGAATTAGACCGGCTTCCACGAATTAAGCTAACCACCTCAATCCACTAGTGGTATATCTTTCTTCCTCTGGGTAGGTGAGGTCTATCCTTCACAATACAACGGGTCTTATGATAAACTTGTTGAGAAGATCACTAGATCACGATGCTTCACACCGTGTAGGTGTCGGTAATAAACAGTAAGAGTAATAAGTTAAAACCCTTTCTTGACTCTCACCAAGTGCTATGCAAGCACAAGTGGATACACAAGATCCTCCTCCTTTGCTCAATTGGTACACACATGCACATGTGAATAGAGAGGCTCACACTAGCTCATGAAAATAAAGTGAGGCGCAAAAAGGTTCTCTCCCAACTGAACAATGGGGTATTTATAGCCCCCACCACAAAAAATAGCTGTTAGAGATGAAATCAGCAATTTTTATCATATGTAGTCATACCACACTTTACATAACAATCATATCGTGCTATAGTACTAACGGCTATAAAAATTTAGCATTAAACACTAAAAAAACTAGCCGTTAAGAAAGGGTATGGTCATACCGCCACACAAAGTGCAGTCGTACCAGCCTACCAAGAAGAAGAGAGCTTAAAACATAGTTTCTAGAAAAAGCTAATGGTCATACAAAGCTCGGACATACCAGAGACCTTGGTCAGACCCGCTGGATATACCGAGCAATCATACCACCAACTAACAACCGGTCAGACCGGCCCAGACAGTCATACTATCCTTAGAAGGGTGGGTCGGACCGGCCCTATTTTTCAGCACAAATGACACTAAAAAAATGGTCATAACTTTTGACTCTGATATAGGAATTGAGTGACCTTAGACTCAATAGAAAGTTTATTCAGAGAACTACACAACCCAACTAATAGCATAATTTTAAACATACTAGATCAATACATAAATTGCAAGAACTCTAAAGATCCAACACAGAGTTTTAGTTTAAGGAAAAGAGCAAGAATAAATTTTAGACTATGCCAAGAAAAAATGCATAAATTTCAATAATTTGTGAAACATATTTGCAAACCTTAGTGTATGCCACAAACAGTAGGTACATGTTGAACTATAAAAAACACATTTGCAAACGTGTCCCGATCCTTCGATGAGAACGAGAATTTTGAT
>CM029622.1:19136688-19194319 GCA_017311315.1 Dendrocalamus latiflorus | reverse complement strand
CTGCAGATACCCAGAACCCGTGCTGCCTAAGTAGACGAAACCGAAGGGCAACGACGTGGAGGTCATTCTCGGGGCCGCCGGACTCCGGCTCCTCGCCGCGGACACGGCTCAACGCCGCGGCGATCTCCTCGCGGAAGTGGTTGTCCACGCCGAGACGTTCGAGCGTGTCCACAAACGTCACCGCACCGGCCACGCTCATGGCGCCCTTGCCGGCCTCGAACATCCGGCGCACGTCCTCCACGAGCTGGCCCGCCCGCTCTCTCATCCGCTCCTCCGACCTCTGCATGACGACGACACGTCACAAGTACGTAAGTATGTACCCATGCAGGCAGCACGCATGTCGTCGCAAACGAGTATTAGTAGTGTATTTGAACGGATGTACATATAGTATATATCTCTCTATTATATGTTACTACTAATAATATACGTAGCATGTGTGCGTGTGCGTGCGCCTGCCTACCTGTGAGAGGGGAGGGTTGTAGGTGATGAAGTAGTCGCCCCACACGGAGGGCAGAAAGGCGGCGGAGGTCACCGCTGGGCCGCCCGTCTCCTGGTTGGGGGCAGCAGCAGCAGGAGCAGCAACGGCGTTGCTCGCAGCCATATCGATCGCTTATAAACAAGTCACAGTTTGCTGATTGGTCGCAATATATGCTTAACCAACCTGTGTAGCTATCATATAATGTGGCGCTGTGGCCGGCTCCCTCCGACGGTCTCTATTTATAGAGGTAGCGACGGGAATCACGGGGCGTCCGTGCGCTGACCGGCGGTCTGCTTATTTATAGAGGTATTTATTTCTATTGTAATATATATTTATATAACCTAATAAAATTATAAAACTATAATTGTATTTTTAGAGTCATATATATATATCATTTTTATATTTTATTTCAAATATTTAAAATAGATATTAAGAGCCAAAGTTTATAAAACTTAACTGCAGATAACCTAAAACGATTTTCTTTTGAATTCTGCCTGTTCGCGAGAGAGTACAGAGAGAAATACTCGCGTGTGATTTTAGCCGATATAGATGAAATTAGGATAATTTCTGCTACAATTGACTTATGGACTCCGTCTTAAGAAGACACTATGTTTGAAAACTAATTATTTTAGAAATCCAAACCATAAATGCAAAAGAACTCATCCTTAGTCCCACGGATTCCTTTTCAGAAAAAAAAGTACAGCAATGGGTGCCATTCGTCAACGACACATGCGTTGGCTAGTCTTCTTAGGTAGTTGGACAATGGGAAGGATCCATTCTTGTTATTTCATCAACCTTTGTTGTAAAAGTATAGCAATGGGTGCCATTCGTCAACGACACATGCGTTGGCTAGTCTTCTTAGGGAAGAACCCTAATCACATGTGCATAGGTAGTTGGACAATGGGAAGGATCTTTAGTTCGTTACAACATATTTGTTCCATCATGTGGCAATTGAAAAGTCTCAAATGATATCACATCAAATTTCAGTCCAGCCACGATATTAATGTCAAACCACGAGGTACTGAAAATTGTGAGCGTGCCTCCAGGCTAGTCAAAAGACGACCAAGAGTGATTTTTTTCCCTAAAAAATTTAAGGATGTTTCTTCCAAACGACAGATGGCCATATAACTGAGGCGGCATGTGTTGTGACGCCAACCAAACAACACTATAGATTTTAGTTGATGCATAGATATTAATCAAATGTGAATATGAGAATATGTAGTGAATTATTGTCGTCACCGCCTGGATCCCACTCTTCCACACCGTGGCTAGAAAGTGGAACACTCCACATCCGCGTGCGGCACCACATGCAGTACATTTACAAGTATGTCATTCGGCCACGGATTTCTTCAGATGCCTTTCGACCGCGGGCTTGTTCCGATGACTTTTGACCATAGACGTCTTCGATGGTTTTCAACCATGACTGCTTCGATCAGCAACTACGTTCGATTATCAATAGCTTTCGACCTTCGACCATCAACTATGTTTGATTGTTGATGAGTTTCGGTCTTCGTCCTTCGACTATTTCTAATTACCGATGGCTTCCAACTGTTGACCACCAACTATGTTTGATTGTTGATGGCTTCTGGCTTTCAATCTTTGACTATTTTCGATCGCATATTTCCCTACCTTTTTTCTTATGTTTGTAGGATCGTTGAAGGCAATCAGAGGGAGTGAATGATTGCAGCGCACAGCGGAATTTTTTTAATAAATTTTCTGCCTTTTAATTTTTAAATCTGCAAAAACCAGAAATAACAAAAACAAAAAAAGAGGTTTTTATTCTATTGTAGCAATTACTGTAGCGATTTACTGTAGCATACTGTAGCAGCGAGAAAAATGTTCCGATCGAACAGCAAAACATCGATTTTCCTTCAATCTAGCAATCAATTTTTTAATTCAAACTAATTCATGAATGTAAGCAAAAAATCTTAGACATAGATCAATGTATAGAGAATCCATAGGAATCAAAAAATTAGGAAAAAAGATAATATATGCGAATTAAAAAACTCACAAACTTTATTCAAAAACTACAGTCACTATTCATCCTTCCATCCATCAGCGCATCTTCATATCTAGCGCCACGCCTTTTTTTTGTTCACCCGTACCGCGCTGTCCCAAAAACACGTATTTTTTCATCTCCCCGGCCGCTCTGTTTCTTTTTCTGCTCGCGCACACACCGATGCGCAGTACACGCATCTCCGTTCTTTTTATGCAGCCAACTACGAATCCTACTCAATCTCTACTCAGAATCCTAATCCAACTCATCCAACTAAACCTGGGCCTTTTTACCTCAACTAGGCTTTTGGCCCACTAAATTTCAAGGGACCCGAAACCCTTCCTAACACGGGTTTTTCACACTCACGACTTTTCTAACGCGTCACGTGTCGAAGCCTCTAGGACCGCACCTCCCGTAGCTTCTCCACGTATCATCCACCTTTGATCTCCATGCGCCCCAAGCATGAGCTCGACCATCTCGTGACCTCCTTGACCATCCGAACCTCGGATCTCCCCATCCTAGTCCCGGTCCACCTCGTCACCGACCATGATCATCTCCATGCTCAACCTGCACATGCAAAGACCAAAGAATATTTTTTCGGCACAAGTTCGTCCCAACTTGACCAACATTAGTTCACGCACGCACCACACACCTCGCATAACACCGCTAAACAAAATCACTAATTCTTCATCATAACAAATTAACCATTGTCAATTATTCATCACCAAAATATCATGGACTTAGCCACATGATCTAACAATTTATTTTGTATACTTTAGTACACTTGGACACCTGCACCTTATACCCTGGGGCAAGAAATCCGTGAGCGATTTCTCGCGTCAAACACTTGCATAGCACTTGATGAGAGTCAAGCAAGGGTTTTAACTTATTACTCTTACTATTTACCGACACCTACACGGTGTGGAGGCATCGTGGTCTGATGATCTTCACAAGAAGATTATGAGAAGACCCGATGTATTGTGAAGGTTAGAGCTTACCTACCCAGAGGAAAAAAGAGCTACCACTAGTGGATTGAGGTGTTCAGCTTAATTCATGGAGCCGATCCAATTCATTTTGGCTTACTCAATGTGGATTAGGCGAGAGCAGCAAGTTTCCGAACACCATGGTAAAAAGATCATCATGTCATTTTGTTATTTGCTTACATGTGTTTATTTACATTGTGCAATTTATATTTCTAGAATTGAATTGATTGCTTCTCAACTTGGGATTGCAGACCTTGATTGTGCAAAATTGTACATATAAAACCATTTTGGCCAAAGAGAATTTAAAAAGCACCTGTTGATCCCCTTTCTAGTCAGCCTCATCATCCTTACAGCTGGGGGAGGTGGATTAGACACCTATGTGGTCGAGGAAGACCGAATTCAACGTCGATGGTGTGGGGGGGGGGGGGGGAAGGCGGATACGACGCCGACATGGTTGGGCATGGCTGAATCTGGCAGTGGCGGTAGTCACGCTGGATGGAGACGCCGATGTAGAGGAAGACAAGACGAGGTACAGATCTTGTCGTTGTTCTGGTCATGGGGCTCACCACCCGCACTCACCAGTCATGGTTATCGTCATCGTGCCGCTACGTCCAGTCACCTCTCTTAAATCGGGTGGAGAAAGAGCGATAGACAGGTGTGAGAAGCAAGGGGCCGAGGAGAGAGAGAGAGGAGGGGTATGAGATATTGGGTGGAGGGGATAGAGTGGGTCCCACATCTACTGTGCATGTACCTTTTATGTCCCATCGGATGTAGTTCCAGAAATACAAAAGGAAAAGAAAAGAAAAACCCCATATGGATCTCAGAAAATAATGGATGATTATGGGTGCATATGGACCATGGTTCAAATTACTGGCCGGTATTTGGCGATTGTTTGGTGAAAATCGGTTTTACTAACTTGCACTTATTAGTTGGCAAACTGGGCCAAAAATTTTTGGCCCAATTTGAAAAAAAAATGTGGCCCAAACTGGCCCAGTACATCTCCTCTAATTGCTGCCCTAGCTAACAGACGACAATCTCATTCCCCTTCTCTTGGTGGCTACAAATCGCGAGTGAGCTCCATCTTCAGCTCTTCCTCCTCTGCTCCTCTCCATTCTCTTCTCACCCAAATCTGGAGCGAATGGATATGCAGGGTGATGACCCTAGCTAGTGGTGACCCATCCCAAGCTCCTCCTCAAGATCTCAAACACCTGTGGAGGGAGACACGAGGGGCGGAGATGGCAACCGGGGTGCAGCAGAGGTGGGCTCATCGAAGGCTAATTCCGATGGTCCCTAGGCTGATTTGCGAGCACATGTGATCATAGCATGGACGATAGCCAGTCCAGCCCAACTGCAACCAAAATTTGCCGATGGTCAGCTAGCCAGCGCACTGACATTGGTGGTGCAAGCAACCAAAGCATGCGAGCGACCGGCAGACTTGCGGTCGGTCGGTACGTGCGGACGCCGAGCTGATCTCTACGTGTGGGTTCGACAAATTCATTCATCAGCGCCTGGATCCCACTTGTCCACTCTTCCACACCGTGGTTGGAAAGTGGAACACTCCACATCCGCATGCGGCACCACATGCAGTAATAGGAGATGAACAAGGCTACGACGCGGATGTGCCCACGCGCTCGTGCTGTCGTCCTGCTGCCTCTTCCCGTTGGCAAAACGTCGAGGCATTTGGGAGCAAGGACGATGAGCGTGTCAAGAACTCTAGAGCGTTGCAGGAATTCTTCGTTCCGGCCCGTGGCCGAGGGCTGGCGGCTTGAGTGTGCTTAACGACAAATCCTGCACGTCGTGTTTTCATGTAATTGCATCATTTTTCTAGATGTTTTTTAAGTAGGTGTTTTCCACCTCCTATTACTTTTTCACCAATTTTTTTATTTTTTTATTGTTAACTAATTGCGTTGATTTGTTCCACCAATATTTTTTCATCTAATTTAATCATTTTGATTTTGGTTCACTAATAGATTTGAATTTTTTTGCATTTTGCCTTTATCATTGGAACACCGCTAATGAACTGTTGGAACATCGAAACCAAACGCATGGAACATTGACCTATCCTCCCTTATAACTTTTGCATGGAACATTCTGAATGAATTGTTGGAACATCGAAATATTTCATTTTACTTATTTGAATAATCAACATTCACTCGATTCATTCCTTTTATCCAATTCAAAATATACTTTCTAGAACATTATCATTAAACTAACGGAACTTTACAGTGTAATGTGTGAATCATTTTGTTTACAATGAAATATATAACATATGATATTTTTATTAAGGTAAAATATATTCAAGCGAGGTCTAATTTTGAAAATCACGTCTTAAGAAACACCATGTTTCAAACCAAGCTTGTGTACACAGGCTGACTATGGGTAGCGCGTGTCCCCGTGCCCAACTCGGACATACGAAACCAGTCCAGCTGTCAGGACCCAGATTTTACAATTCGGATTCCTCTGTGATTCCACCGTACTATTCCCTGGATCAGTAGATAATGCTCACAGATTACAATTCTGATTATCAAAGTAGATATCATGCGGAAGCGTAAATATAATAGTAAACTTACTCTTGGGCCGATTAGGCCGAAATCATTAAATTGCATCAGCGGAAGAACGAAGCACGCAAGTGGGACCTTCAGGACATGCCCACAGGCAGCCAACTGGAGGTTCGCGACCTAGCCCTTGACATCTTCATCTTCTTTGCTACCATGACCAATAGTGTTGCTGGAGCGTAGTGATCTGATTCCTGATTCTGGATTTGTTGTGAAAGCGAGTGTGAGCACAAACCACTGTGCTCCGCGAGCCAACACACAGAATGCAAATAAATAGTATGCATGGCTTATCAAAGAAGAGACTCGGGTTATTTTATTTGCTAAAATCGCTTTTGGTAGCATTATTATTATTTAGTCATAGTGTTATTGCTGTTGCCTAAACTCCGCCTAGCTATTATTATAATTGACTTAATCCACCAAAAATTCACTTTGTTTATTGATTGCTGTCTAAGACTCCAAACAGCGAGTGACATCATTTAATTAATCCACCGAACACACACTTTCTATATTCAGTGTTGTCTAAAACTTTAAACAGTGATTATCAACAATTATACAGTCCACCAATCAATTACTACCTAAATCCCCAAACAGCGAGTATCATAATTCTTATAATCCACCGAATAATTGCCGCCTAAAACTCCAAATGGCTAGTGACATCATTTATCTAATATCATTTAATTAATCCACCATTATCTTTTGTATTCTAAATTCCTAACAATCCAATCCTTTGTTATTGATCCACAACCATAATTTGCTTTTTCCAATAATCAACCTTATTTACCTTTATCTATCTCTAACTAATTCACTAGTGTACCCCCACCAAAAATATCAATGATCAAGTACATCCACCGAGAATATACTTTATCAAGATTGTAACCCAATAATAATTATTATTCCTCCAATATTCTCAGAAATTCAATTCATCCATATAGTATTTGATTCAATCCTATTAATCCCATTATCGCCATCATCTTCCAAGAATTTATATTAGTTATCAGTGTTGTAATCCAACAATTACCTTTGCACTCCCTAATTCTCCGAAAATCATTTCCACCTTTATGATTGACATGAATCCACCAACAACTGTATATGGTTAACACAATCAACCATCTACATTTCTTACGACTCTATCAATTCTTCCTGATATTTTACTTTGTGAGATGTATTAACATTATTCAGAAATATGATACATAGAAATTCCCTGAGATCTAGCAGTTTTGAACAAAAACATAATGTGTAAGAGAATGTAATAATATTAGCGATCCAGATTCCATCCACCGTTACATGGCATCCGCACCATATAGCATCTTTCATCGTTATAGCCGCTTAACTTACCACTGGGACGACACCCAGGACAATTCAAACCAGGGCTTTTCACTGCCCTTCCACTTTTCCATTCTCACCCATAAAATTTTTGAAATAGAACATATCTGGTTAAGTTCCCATGTTCGCCCTTGACCGTGGGCACGACTATTCGAATAGTTTTGACTCTACAGAGTTTGTACACTTTCACCACAAGAGACAATCAACTCGTTGCCCCACATGATTCCTTAGTCATGTGGTTGAGCAGACCATCACAGTGACTTTTCAAAGTATCTAGTCCCTTTTGTCATCTCACTTTATGGGCTTCTCCCACTTGCGGTGGGTCCCATCTATGCACGGGATGTTTCCCACAGTTACTAACGCAGCCGGGCTTCTCAACTTCCCGCAACGCTTAGAACAGCTGGGAAACTTCACCCCCCACTGGTATCCCTTAAGGCCTCCCTTGCCCTTGCGTATCCACTCCCCATCCACTACCGGTGAGATGAGTCCGGGGATTTCGATAAATTTACTTAGCCAAGTTGTACTTTACAGACTTGTGGATATACTGTTTTACACAGGAGGTCATGACAAGATTCGGTCCTTAGTAGTATCTGGGCAGTCTACCACTAATCCACTTTGTGCATCCTCTACACCACACTCACACACCATCGAACCATCCGCCCAGATATTCAAGCAAGTTGGGATTTTTGGGATCATAAAATAATCATATCCAAATATATACCAGTCATTCCCACCATGACTGTCCAAACCAGTTTCTCATGTTTAAAAATGACAATGATGTTTGGGGCATTTCAGCGCCCTCAAGTACCTGTGCGGTACTAAGCATGGCGTATAATTAGGGACTTATTTTTGAAAGGTTACTATTATAATTTTGCTAGGGCGACAAGGTTCACATATTCAAATATTCCAAAGGAGGTGTAATATTAATCAAGTTAAATAAAGGCATATAACTAAAATATTAAATTAAACATGCATTTGCATCTAAAATAACAGCATGCAATTTGATAATTTAAACCAAAGTAATTTGCAGAAAATGTAGGTTCAACATGATCAAAGTATTGACTCGCCTGGCGCGGTTTGCCGCGGTCTTGAGCTCACACAATGATTTCCCATGAGCTTCTGGTATTTATCTTCACTTTGAACTTAATCTCGCTGTGTCCACTGGATCTTCACGACTTCCAATTTCTAATTACGCGACAAACGACTAAATCCAAATAAAGAGAATAACTCAAAAGATCAAAATAAACCGAATAAACTCAGCTTTTGTATTATTATGATTTAATGGGTGATTTGGGTAATTTGAGTCAAGGCCAGTGGTAGAAAACGATGACTCGATCTTTTATTAACAGTTTTTTTATATTTATCAAGGAAGTTCCATAAGTTAGGATGGACCTATGAGTAGGTATCATTTTGTCGAGCGTTACTTTTCAGGGCATTTTGGCTTCCCGAATTAATTTTTAGAGTTTAAATGTATAGCATTTTATGGGGTGGCATTTTATGTAGCCTCAGTTTTCATTAAATCTATTTCTACTTAAATTAGGATTCAGTTGTATGTGCCATATATTGTTATTTCATGCTCAACATTATTATTTACCAAATTTAATATTAGTATTTAATTAATGGCACCATTATTATTTTATCTACACTTTAGGTATTATTAGGCATGGCTTTATTTTTAATCTATACTTATTTACCTAAGCAAATTTATCATATAGGGTCTTATTTCGGTATTAAAAATTTGCTCCATTAATTAAGCCACGCCTAATTAAAAATAAGTATATATTAAAAATAAAGCCACGCCTAATAATACCTAAAGTGTAGATAAAATAATAATGGTGCCATTAATTAAATCCTAATATTAAATTTGGTAAATAATAATGTTGAGCATGAAATAACAATATATGGCCCATACAACTGAATCCTAATTTAAGTAGAAATAGATTTAATGAAAACTGAGGCTACATAAAATGTCACCCCATGAAATGCTATACATTTAAACTCTAAAAATTAATTCGGTAAGCCAAAATGCCCTGAAAAGTAACGCTCGACAAAATGATACCTACTCATAGGTCCATCCTAACTCATGGAACTTTCTTGATAAATATAAAAATAATAAAAGAAACTGTTAATAAAAGATCGAGTCATCGTTTTCTACCACCGACCTTGCCTCAAATTACCCAAATCACCCATTAAATCATAATAATACAAAAGCTGAGTTTATTCGGTTTATTTTGATCTTTTGAGTTATTTGCTTTATTTGGATTCAGTCGTTTGTCGTGTAATTAGAAATTGGAAGTCATGAAGATCCAGTGGACACATCGAGATTAAGTTCGAAGTGAAGATAAATACCAGAAGCTCAAGGAAAATCATTGTGTGAGCTCAAGACCGCGGGAAACCGCGCCAGGCGAGTCAATACTTTGATCATGTTGAACCTACATTTTCTGTAAATTACTTTGGTTTAAATTATCAAATTGCATGCTGTTATTTTAGATGCAAATGCATGTTTAATTTAATATTTTAGTTATATGCCTTTATTTAACTTGATTAATATTACACCTCCTTTGGAATATTTGAATAGTGAACCTTGTCGCCCTAGCAAAATTATAATAGTAACCTTTCGAAAAAAAGTCCCTAATTATACGCCATGCTTAGTACCGCACAATTACTCGAGGGCGCTGAAATGCCCCAAACATCATTGTCATTTTTAAACATGAGAAACTGGTTTGGACAGTCATGATGGGAATGACTGGTATATATTTGGACATGATTATTTTATGATCCCAAAAATTCCAACTTGCTTGAATATCTGGGCGGATGGTTCGATGGTGTGTGAGTGTGGTGTAGTGGATGCACAAAGTGGGTTAGTGGTAGACCGCCCAGATATCACTAAGGACCGAATCTTGTCATGACCTCCTGTGTAAAACAGTACATCCACAAGTCTGTAAAGTACAACTTGGCTAAGTAAATATATATACACGCCCTGGACATCGGGAAGGGGCAAGCATTGTCTATCACCTCTACTCCACTACTCTCCTCATATACTATTTGGTCAGTAGCCACAACAGTAATAATGTAAAATGCCTAGTACTATCTCCTGATCTAATGTTCTTTGATCCTCCACTCCCTCTCCAGAAGCAACATTTATGTAGTTAATGAAGCGGTGGCCATTGTCCTGTACCAAAAGTCGCATCAATGTTTCAGACAATAACCGTCTGATGTTGGTTATTGTCAGAGAGACGTAGTGGCCCATTCGTTGTGCAGCGGTTGTTGTTAGAGAGAGATCATGTGTAGTTATCAGGGATGAGTGCACATTCTAACCGCCTTGTTAGACAACCTTACGATGTAGCAAGAAAACTCCACATATGTTTAAATTTTAGAAGGTACCTTGTGGCTATCTGGCTGGTTGACGAAATGACGAGGATGATGTGGCCAGGGAGTGAGGGACAGGCAGAGGGGGCGGAGCCACAGAGGGCATGTGCGCGTGGCCAGAGTTGCGTGTGGGAGCGGCGTTGCCGGTGGCGGCAGAATCAGGCGGGGTGGGCCGGTAGCTAGGGTTCATCATTTACAAGACAGGCGGAGGCAGGAGCGCTGGAGTCAGAGACGGAGGGCAGAGGGCGTGGGAGCGTGTGAAAGTATATAGGCCTCTAAAATGGTTTTCGATAATGAATGAATTTATGTGAATATAGGATTAACATGTTTGACAAGTGTTTAAAAGGTTAAGTCCCTACGTGGATGACAAGACGCATGGTAAAGATCAACGTGAAGATCAAAAGCGGCTCAAGGCAAAGGTATACTTAGATTAGGACCCTCTTTTTATTTTTACCGGTCTTAGGAGAAAGGGTGGAAGACCAGATTATAGGCTAAATGTCGTACCATGAAGAGAGATCATGACAAGTAGCTTGATAACATAATTCTTGTGCCATTTGGATCAATTTAGGATCATGCATTCTTCGAAAATCAAATTTTATAGACAAATCTGTGCTCTGTCTGGAAAAATAGAAGTACCAGAGTTTTAACGGCAGAACTACCGCAGAGCGGAAGTTTCGTAGTCTTGAGCGGTACTTTCGGTGCCCAGAAGCTCCGCAAATTCGAGCGGAGCCTTTTTTTTTCCAGAGAGCACCTTTGGATGTGCTCGGTGCTCTGTCCGGGCAACCGGAAGTACTGGCGTATAAATCGCAGTACTTCCGCTTGCCGGAAGCTCTGGCTGTCCGAGCGGAGCCTTTTTCCAGAGAGCACCCTCGGGGTGATTTTTGAGTTCGCGGAATCCGGAAGTACCAGAGTTTCAATGTCGGAACTACAAGCGGTACTTCCGGAGCATGAAAGCTCCGGTAGGAAGGGTGGAACCTTTTTTCTCCAAAGAGCACAAACTTTTGGTTTCAGCCCAAGCGGAAGTACCGCGTCGACTTCCCGGAACTACCGGAAAACAGAATTACTAGATTTATAACGACGGTAGTTCCGCGCCGACTTTTAATGGCTAGTTTAGATGTTTTGACATAGCCGTTATTGTCACGTCAGAGCTGCAGCGGAAGTACCGGTCTTTGGCTTGCGGTACTTTCGCTCGCCCTGAATTTTTCTGGAATTTCCCTCTAACGGCTACTTTTGGTTGGTAAGGGTATAAATACCCATACCTCTGCTCAAGGACAGTAAGAATAGACCTCATTCACTACAGGACGGTAGGGAATTTGGGGCATGCTAATCAGCCTCGAAATATAGAAAAATCAGCCTCAGAATATATATTGAGGCTAACACAGCCTGCCTCGGATACCCTTGCCTCAAAATAAGCATATTGAGGCAACCACTAGAGTTAGCCTCTAAAAGCTAAATTTGAGGCTGACACGGTGTGCCTCTGAATTTGATTGAGGCAGATTGCCTGCCTCAGCTAGGACGACTAGCCATGAGGCTGCAATGTCTGCCTCAAAAGAATTGAGGCAACTATAAGCTGCCTCAACGTTACAAGCATCAAATTACAATTATTTTCAGCATATACATATATTTTTCTCAATAATTATTATCAAACACATACATCTCATCACTATGCACACAAGATAATTGAAACAGTAACAAATATAGCCTCCAAATCTCTTCATTCAATAGATTAAAACATCACAGCCACACATGCATATTGAGGAGAAAATATATAGCATCTCATTTAGTCTCCAAAAGGTCCTCTCCATCAGTTGACAAATGTAGCATTCAACTATGCATACAATATATAGTAAAATTCTCAATAGTATAGCTAGTCAGTGGACACATGTTTGAGCCATCAACTGTATAGTAGCTATGGGCTAATAAAATATATCATCTATACAAAATTTGAGATAGTAAACTTCTCAAAAGAGTAGACAGAAACTGCTCATGACTGATCAACCATATAGTAGCTATAGGCACATATTTTGTCATCTTTACAGAAGTTGTCGCCAATTTTGCATGGTTGTGCCTGGTGACGCAAGAGAAACCCGACCACCTAGAATTAAATTTACAAAATTCGATCAGGTCAGTGCTTAATACAAAAATATCAGGAACAAAAAATAATCCAAAACATTTGGATCAAGAAACATTTGTATGAATCACAGGATGTTTCATTTCTATTTATAAACAACATAGTTCAGTTCATGTTTCATTTCTATTTATAATTTTATCTATCTATATTTCGCTCAATGGATCACATGATGGTGTAAATAATTTTTATGTCATACATAAGCACTAAATATTTTATATGCAACATAATGACATAAGTACCTGTTTTTGTTACTTCACCATTCTGCCTGGGTGGAACTTCTTCAACCTTAATTGTGAGCATTCATTTGACATGTTAGATTTTGTAGGTAAACAAAGTATACACATAAACAAGCTAAGAAAAGGACATACCAAGTGGATTGGCCAAGCAATGGAATGACCAATAGCATCCTTGATGTAATTCAGATTTTTGCACGGTCGAAACAGTTCTGCATCTCCAAATATGGGACTGTCTATGACTACTTTGTAGCACTCGTTTCCAAGAATTGTACCTCCAACCATTTCTGATGGGTCTTGACTTTCAACAGTTGCTTTAGCAATACGATTATATGGCCGCACAGTTCTTTTAAGAAATACATCGTTTCCAACCTGTTTGACCATATGGACACCTCATATTAGACTGGAAAATATAATAGATGATGTTGTTTTACATAACAGATCCAACTGAACTAACAAAATTTTTCCAAACCTGAATGGTTTTTGTTGCTGCCTTTTTAACCCTTGAGTGGTCACTTTTTCCCTTGTTGGCACCTCCAGTCTCAGTAGGCCTACTGGTATTATAATTAGCTACTTGCTTTTGTACCCCCTGTTGCATATTATAAATGTTACTGACATTTTTGCAACCTTTTTTACTTGTGTAAATCAATTCACATGCATTTAGGTAAGCAGTTCATCCTAAATGACTTAACATATATATATATATATATATATATATATATATATATATATATATATATATATATATATATATACATATACCTCAGCAAAAACTGTAGTTGTTGTAGCTGGAACATTAGAGCGTTTACTTGTGGCCTTATTGCCTGTTCTTGCTTGTGAATGATTGTTTGCAATCCTTGGTGGCTTGGTAGTATTGCGGTTGCCAGCATGTTTTTCTAACCCTTGTGCATAATATTCACCACCAACCCTTCTCAACGAATCCTAGAAGATTTAGGCAATAAACAGTATATCATGAAGAGTTGTACCAACAAATATGTACGAAACTTGTATACAGAGGTGCAGTAAGCCACACAATCCAATCATCCAACCAAATTCTGCATACAGTTAGCACGAAAGGTTTCCTACATGCATGTAGCAGTGCTCTATCATGATTTATGACACAGTAATGCTGATAGTTACTAAGGTTGTTTTTTCTCTGCTTTCCTACTCACTACTTTTTGTTTAGCAAATTGTAAATTCATAAGCATATTGTCCCAAAAAAAGAAAATAAAGAAGAATAGACAGCTGAAGGCCAAATACTGTGAATAAACCATACAGCATCACAAAAATGCCTAACCTTGGAGGTCACGGTTACGGTGCCCGTCGAGGTCACGGTGAGTGCCACCTCTCTTTTTAATTTATTGGATACAAACATACACGTGAAGGCACTATGTGGGCAGTTTCTTCAGAATATGGGCTTTCCTCAAAACTACAAAGTAACCTGATCTAACAGAGAATTGATGAATTTATGACAACGGCAAAGAGAAGCAAATTTTGAGGCGAGGCTAAGTTGACAAATCTTGTCTTGCTGTTTTTAATAACAAACATCTTATTTCTTTTTAAAACCATAAAGTGGCTTTTGTTTCATAATAGCAAATTGCTCTGACAAAAAAGGGGTGGGAGGAAAGGTGAAAGAAAACACCATCTCTAATTTGTTCTCCTGCAGCTGTGCAAGAATCATATGTTTGCACTAGATTTGCACAAGTGCTAAGTTCTTGTATTCCATTGTAATGACAACATCGAACATTACTTTTCCTTTTCACTAGAGAAGTTTGAACCATACATTGTAGTAAGGGTATCCTCAGGTATATTGCAATACACTGAATGAATGGGATATATTATCCTCAGGTATCCTCATTGTAGTAACGTAGTTACGTTATGCAAGAATCAATGGACTGCTACAATACATTGCAAGATCAATGGACTGCTACAATATATTGGATTGATGATATATTTCATTCGTAAATGTTTTCATCTCACTGAATGAATGGGATATATTATTAGGTTTTTTATTTTTTAAAGAAAGGGGAGTGCTCCTTTTATTTGCTGTCAGATATTGAAATGCCAAGTCAGAGTATAAGTGATTAGCCAAATGTAAAAATAGGTGGAATGGGACTTCTCTGCAGTTGTCTCAAAAAGAAATAGTCGTCCTATACAAATTTTGGCAAAAAGGCATGCTAGAGCACAACGCAGCTTTTATAATCAATGGGGATCATATACCATCAACCTGGATCCAACTTGTGAGCTTTTATAATAGCTGCTAACTGACCTTCTCTAGCAGTTTGTTTTGCAATGTAAAATTCTGACTTAAAAATATATGGAGCAAAATCAATGCCATTCAACTGACCTTCTCTAGCAGTTTGTTTTGGTTATGTTGCAATGCTCTAACAGTTCTTGGTTGTACCTGTATTTAGGGGAAAAAATTAGAAGCTTATAGTAGCTGCTAATAATACTAGTGCAGTTGATTTATGCGAAGTAAACTGACTTGTACGTTGTTAGAAGCCGATGTGCATGAATATTCCTGATTTGGAATGTGCAAATTCTGCCTCTGTTCACGAGAAGCAGAGATCATAGCTTGAAATTCTGCCAGTTTCTCTGCAAGTCGTTGCTCCATTCGTTCTTCCATTCTCTGTTCCAACTGTTGCATCTCTTCTCTCAAAGCTCGAGCTTCATCTTCTGCCCTCTGTCTTGCTTCTCTTTCCAATTGCAAGCTTATTCTTGCTGTTGATTTAGTTCCTGGCAAACCAAGACTTGCAGGAGTGGGACCCATACCTACTCCAATCACTCTGCCTCTATTCTCCTTACCAATCAATTCTGAAAGAAAATCTCCTTCTTGTATAGGTTTGTCCACAAATTCAGCCTCCTCAGTGAGTTTTTCATCAATTTTAGCCTGCAGTAGCCAAGGTAAAATATTGTACTTAAATTCCCAAACAGAGAAACAACTTTATTACGTATTCAGTTAATTTTTCTTACAAGTGTTTCTTGACGGGCTGGTTGTGGCCTTCCATCTTTACGAGTATATGCAACTTTGAAAACTTCTGCTCGACTAACTTTTCCCCCTTTCTTTTGCTCCTACAGTCATGTGAATGCACAACACATTAATACGATGCAAGAAAACAAATGGGGGATGATTAATATATGCTCTCAGCCTGACCATGTCATGGCGAACATTTGCTAGACTCCTGGTTCCAATAGTATGTACTGCATCCATTTTTGCACGATTTGCTTTTCCACGATTACTGCGTGCCTAAAAAGGATGTACATTATTGTATGTCACTACGTCTTGAAAGAAAGAAAAATTAACAAAAATGTAACATCTGTGCTATGAGCTCTCACTTGGAAAGAAAGGATAACAGAACATAGCATCTATATGCACTTACTTGGCCTTTCTCAGATCTCCAAAAGGCAATTAGCCACTTCCAATCTGAAAGTGATATTCTTGGATCATGTTTTTTCCAGAGCTCTTTATCAGACTTCTGAGGGTCAAAGTACTTTGTTTTTAGCCTATTTTTGAAGTCTTTCCATTTCTTGTGAGCTGATCTCATGACATAATCCTTTAGGCATTCATCTAAGTCAAAATACCTCTACAATAAAGAATTTGATAAGTTTCAAACTAAAACTTCTCCTAACAACTAAATGTTTATAAAGGACTGTAATATTCGAAAAGAGAAGTTTACCGTCACATTATCCCAAACATCATCCTTGTTCTTCACATCAATCCAGTCTTCATGAGTTAGTGATAGAACTTTACCTTTGACAAGTGTACCAATAACATTTGCTAACTTTGGCGCATGAGGGCCAACTGGTTGAAAATGCTCATTATAGTCAACTTTCAGTTTTACACGTTCCACAATTGGCCAGAAGGCCTCCATCCTTGTAGGACCTCTTCTATCCTTTGGCTGACCTCTTCCATCCTCTGGCTCTGTAATTTCCTCAGGATAAACATCTTCATCACCTAGAATAAAATGTTATATCACTTAGCCAAAATGACCCATAGAATAAATTCAATAGATGAGACAGAAACAATTACTTTTGTCAAATGGCTGTGCATAATCTTCAATAGATTGGTCCATATCATTTTCCTCACTTGACTGGTTTACCTCATTCTCCTCATATGATTGGTTTTGCACATTTTCCTCATTCAAGTATAGATCCTGGTACTGAGAATCAACAGATTGACTTAGTATATCTGGCACAACATTTCTCATCCTCCTAGATTTCCTCATCATATTTGCTGCTGGATCAACAGATTGATTAGGCATATTTGGTTCAGCATGTCGCGCCCTCTTGGAATTCCTTATCAAATTTGCTTCTGGATCAACAGGTTGGTTTGGCATATTAGGTACTGTATTCTTCACCCTCTTGGAATTTGATGTCAAATTTGCTGCTAGTTGTGGCAGGTTCAGTTTTGAAAGCATTTCATTATTTCTAGCTATCCGCATCCTACGCTGAAGCTCATACTCAGTTGTTACTGGACTTCCACCTCTTCTTTTTTCCCTTTCCATTGTTTTCCCTGCATCTCCAAAAATAAGTTATGTAAGATCAAGTATACATATGTATGGTACTAGTTAGGTAAAAAAATTAGCTCTGATACAATGTACTGCAAGGTTCCGATTAAATATATAAGACTTGATAAAAAAACAAAACATCAACAAAAGAGCTATATTATGAGAATGCAACCATACCGATCATGACACCCAGCAGCCAAATCAATGGTTATTCCATTTATATCTTTCCTAGTGAGATACTGACTGCCACAATCAGCACCAATATCAATAGTATTGTTGATCACATCAACCTGATCTTTTTCCTGATATACATCCTCCTCATTCTCACAATCAATAATACCCATGTCATAGAAGTCCCTCGGTTTTGATTGGACAACAGCATGCCAATCTCGATCTATAGGATCTCGAACATAGTACACTTGTGTAGCTTGTGATGCTAGAACAAATGGTTCATCAGTCAAATTATTAGTATTATTAGATAGGTGGTTAAAATTCACAAGTGTAACTCCATATTTATCTTTCTTGAGTCCTCTACCACGAGACAGATTGATCCAGTCACATTTAAATAACACTATGTGACCTCTCCCGCTATAATTTAACTCAATTATGTCACTGATTCTGCCATAGTATGACACATTGCCAAGGACAGGATTTACATCCTTCACACTAGAAAAACTATTAGTCTCAGCAACAACAACTAACCCACTGCTCTGAGTTGATTTCCCTTGGTCGCAAGATTTTGTGCGAAAATTATATCCATTTATAAGATAGCTATTGTATGTTGTGACATGCATATCAGGACCTTTAGCCAAAATCTGAATTTCTTCAGATACAATTTCTCCTTTGGCCATTACATCCTGAACCTGTTATCCATAAAAAATTTTAATACTTTTCTATAAAACTGCTAACAAGAATCTGCAAAAACAACACCCCTTACATGTTTCCTAAACCAGTCATGGAACGTCTCATGGTGCACACGTTCAATATCTCTTGGTCTTCGTATTCCACTAGATAAAATGTACTTGCGATGCTTTCTACATAGTATGCCAAACAGTACAAATGCCTGTTAGGAATTTCATACTAACATATTCCAATATATGAAATAAATATGTGATTAGGATCATACTGAAGGAATGGACCAATTTGGTCATAGTTGAATAACACATATCTGTGAGCTTGAATCCATGAGTTGTGGTCCAGAGTGCTAACACGCTTTCCAAGTAAGTGCCGACCTATCTTACTTAAGTAAGGCATGTTATTTATGATCTGGAAAGTCCCATCATCATGCCGTCCTTGACGGTTAAATCGAGTCAAACAGCCATGTAAATAACGGGAACAAAAGGTAAGGCTTTCATCAAAAATATAATTTTCTGCAATTGAACCTTCCGGATGGCTCTTAGTACGAACATATGATTTCAGCCTCATCAAGTACCTATATATTTAAATTAAGTGTCATAATCAGAGGTCTCTACATATGAATAGGATTTAAAATAATAATAAAGGCATTTACCTTTCTACAGGATACATGTTTCTGAATTGTACTGGGCCAGCAAGCCTTGCTTCATGAGCAAGATGGATTGGTAAATGAAGCATTATATCAAAGAATGATGGAGGAAAAATCATCTCCAGTTGGCAAATTGTTTCAGCAATTTCATGCTCTAACTTCTCCATGTCACTAATACGAATTACTGGAGAAAATATTTGTCGAAAGAAGTTACTTAGGCGAATCAATGGTATACAAACATTTTCAGGCAGAATTCTCCTAATAGCCAATGGAAGCAAATACTGTAGAATCACATGGTTGTCATGAGATTTTAGGCCAATCAATCTTTTCTCTTCAACACGAACTTTATTTGATATGTTTGATGCATAACCATCTGGAAATTTAACATCTTTTAGAACTTGACAGAATAATTTCTTCTCTTGAGCACTCAATGAAAAGGTTGCTGGAGGCAAGTAAATTTTAGTTCCTTGTGAAACTGGGTGCAGATCATGTTTTATCCCTAAGCTTTGAAGGTCCAATCTTGAGTTGAGGTTATCCTTAGATCTGCGGTCAACATTCAACAAGGTGTTAACTATGCTATCACAAATGTTCTTTTCAATGTGCATTACATCCAGATTGTGCCGAATTAACAGATGTTCCCAATATGGCAGCCTGAAAAAACAGCTTCTCTTCTTCCAAATAACCACATTATCAGTGTCCTTCATATCATCATCTCTACGTTTACGCTTCCTCTTCTCGGCTTTCCCAAAAACAACATCCATGTCCTTTATCTCTTCTAGAATATCATGTCCAGATGGTTGAATAGGTGCCTCTCTAAGCTCTATGGTTCCATCAAATGATTTTTTCTCAAACCGGAAATTGTGGTTTTCTGGGAGAAACCTACGATGTCCCATGTAACAAGTTTTCCTGCCCTTTTTCAAATATAGAGAACAAGTATTCAAGTGACAGTGATGACAAGCAAATTTTCCCGATGTAGGATGGCCAGACACATATCCAAGCCCTGGGTGATCTGTAATAGTGTAAAGAATAGCAGCTCGTAACTGAAACCACTCATTACTAGAGGCATCATATGTCTTTACACCCTCATTAAAAATCTCAACAAGCTCATCCACCAATGGTTCAAAATACACGTCAATATCATTTCCTGGTTGTGTTGGCCCCAGAATAAGCAAAGATAATATAAGATTGTGTTGTTTCATACACAACCATGGTGGCAGATTATAAGGAATTAAAACTACAGGCCATGTGCTGTGACTAACACTCATATTTCCAAATGGATTGAAGCCATCTGTAGCTAACCCAAGTCTAATATTGCGACTATCAGCACCAAATATCGGGAATTTATTATCTAAATTCTTCCAAGCAGGAGAATCTGCAGGATGTCGCAATAAGCCATCCTTAGTGCGGCCCTCAGCATGCCAACGCATGTTAGAAGCTGTCTTTTCTGACATAAAAAATCTTTGCAGCCTTTTTTTCAATGGAAAGTAACGAAGAACTTTTTGAGGAACCTTATGCACTCGTTTCCCATCAATCCCCACTTTTTCTATGTTCCACCTAGACGTGTACATTTTGGACAACTCTTGGCATTCTCATACTCTTTCCAAAATAGTATGCAATCATTCAAACATGCATCAATGTTAATGTATCCCAAACCTAGTGATTTGACAAGTTTGCTAGCAGCATGAAAGTTTTCTGGCAATTGCACATCCATAGGGAAAACCTCCTTAAGAAGCACAAGGAGCTGATCAAAACTACTATTGCTCCACCCACCCAAAAATTTTAGATGTAGAAGTTTTATGATAAACTGAAGTTTTGACATTTTACATCCTGAATATAAATTTTGGCTAGCATCAGCAGCTAACTTATAGAATTTTTCTGCATCTTCACTGTGCACATCTCCCATGTCTCCATCGTCTTCTAAACCATTAAAATAATTAAATCCAAGTCCATCTCTTAACATTGCATCAATATCATCAGATTGTTCTTGACCTATCTGTGGCTCCATGCAAACATTAGTTCTAACTGAAGATGAGCCCTCCCCATGAAAGAACCATTCACTATAGCCTCGCATAAATCCATCACATATTAGGTGTTCACGAATTAATTCATCATGTAGCCAATGGCAGTTCATGCATTTCTTGCAAGGACAAAGAATCATGTTGTCTTTTGCTGAATGAGTGAAAGCAAACTGCAAGAATTGTTCCAAGCCTTCTTCATATTCATCTGTCCACCTATTAATGTTGCCATGTTACTTAAATTACATAATACATAATAATATTATGTGACCTCTCATGCAACATACTTAATTACCCACAACCCCACATTTACCTAGGTTTTTCCAGCCAGCTTTTGTCCATGTTAGTAATGGGAGGTACTAGCAATCTGTCCAAAAAGTGCATTCAATATATACCATATCTTCGTTCCAACAAGACAACATCAAACAACAGATGATAAGCTTTTAACAATATATACAAGCATGGAAATAGAAGTGATGTTAAGAAATTACCTTTCTAAGAACAACAAGCAAGTAAGTTTGCAGTAGCGTGCAGCCCAGCAAACAAGTACCCAATTTAACACCACAATAGCTATGACAGATCGTCGACTCTCTTGGTGCAGCAGAAATCTGAGTAACTGAATTATGAAAAAAAATTAATATGCCACACACATGCTATCAAAAACACCACGAATGTCACAAATATTTATTAATTACAACCATATGCATGTACACCTAAAATCATATAAGTTACTTACACTCAGGATCCACAAAAAAGACAATCAACCATGTTATCTAACCACCTAAAACTAACGCCAATTTACACCCATACCACGATATAATAAAAGTATATCATAATTGGCTAATTGTATTACTGATATGAAACTTGAGTTCAATACTAAACAAGCAAACATAAAGCATAATACGAAAAACATGGCATGATCTCAAAGTACAAAAGATGTAACATAATAGAGATCAGATTTTTTTAACTCCTAATTTCCTACAGTGAAAATTCAGATTTTTTTAATACATAAAACACTAATATTTTTCAAGAGCTATAATACAAGAACAGCTAGGATCAATTCACAATTACAGAACACAATTCATCAGGACATCATCAATTTATCAATTCACATTTCACTGATTTCATGCTAGTTGGGAAAGCCAGTTGGGAAAATTACAGAAACACAATCCTGCTATATTAACCGATATCATCAATAATCAATTCATCATCACATCATGCATTCATGCTAGTGAATTTCATGCTAGTTGGGAAAGCCAGTTGGAAAAATTACAGAAACACAATCCGCAGGACCGCAGCCGCGCCGAGACGGGTCCGGACTCGGTAGGCGGGGCGGCGCCGAGACGGGCCGGGAGGCGGGGCGGCGCCGAGATGGGTCGGGAGGCGAGGCTGGCCGCGCCGGGAGGCGGGGAGGCGGGGCGGCGCTGGGAGGTAGGGGTGAAAACGGATCGGATACGGACGGATAATGTCTCTACCATATTTGTTTTCATATTTTTTTTCGGATACGGATACGAATACGGATAACTCGAATACGAATACGAATACGAATAATATCGAATACAGATACGGATCGAATACGAATCGAAACGAATACGGTTACGAATATTTATCGGAACATGAAAACCCCTTAACCAATATGTTCCATGTACCATATTTGTTAAAATTCAGCCACTATCTTACAAACATAATAAAGTAGAGCAGTTCTCCAGGAGCATCAAACATCAAAGGAAGAATTAAACAGCATTAAACATCAAAGTGAAAGCTCTCACACGGCCACTGTGAATGTTTAGAAACAAGCCTTCATTTTTGTCATCATTGCTATATGACTGTATAAAAATTATTTACTGGATATCAATGTGCACAATGGATCATCCATGAGATGTACAAACCTTGGGAATTATTTACTGGATAAAAATTATATGAACTACAGAAATTTTACTTTTTAAATATGCACACACATTCAGGTTAAAACATGAGACTTTCGTGATTACATTTAGTATTGGCTATCAAAGCTCAGAATATCTATATGCAGTTGCTGTCCCGTAACAATTAAGCATTTATGTGGAAATTCTCTTGTTTGATCATAATTTTCTCAATTCATATCTTCTCTGATGTCAAAACAAAAATAAGTATAGTTGGCGTTTCACACTTGTATACAAGCTTCTGGTTTTTATATCTGAGCAAGCACATCTACAAATTCAGATTTAACTACTGCTGAAACTAGTCGATATACAACCTGACCACCCAGATTAGACAAAAAAAATACAGATACTGAATTGTGTCCCCAAGCATACAGATACTTTAATGCCTTGACCTGATAACTGATGAGTGATGACACATGTTTTTGGCACAACCATAATCTAAAAGGGCAACTAATGGAAAAGGGGCATTCTGAGTTACCTCCTTACAAGCCGGCGGAGGCGGTCGGCGGAGGGAGGCGGAGGCGGCCGGCGGAGGGAGGCGGTCGGCGGAGGGAGGAACCCCGTGGAGGCGGCCGGCGGAGGGAGGAACCCGGCGGAGGCGGGCGGAGGCGGTCGACGGAGGGAGGCGGAGGCGGCCGGCGGAGGTGGTCGGCGGAGGGAGGCGGACGGCGGAGTCGGATATTCGCCTGGACTGGAGTAGCGGCTGAAGCGGCGGGGAGGCGGCGCCGGGAGGCGGGGAGGCGGGGCGGCGCTGGGAGGCGGGGAGGCGGGGCCGGGCGGCGCTGGGAGGCGGGGCGGCGGGGCCGGGACGTGGGGAGGCGGCGCTGGGAGACGAGGCGCGCGGTGCTAGGTCTCAGAGGCCTCGCATGGGGAATATGCGGACGATATGGGCAGGTGAGAGATATAGGCAAAGAGGTGTGATGGAAAAAATAGGTGAATAGGCAGGGAGAATAGAAAGGAGAGGAGGAGGGAATTTTTTATCTGCTCCCGCCAATACTAATTTCACCTGATTATTTGAGGCTTGCAATCACTAGGTAGCCTCTAATTCCTTGTTGAGGCTGACTGTTAGCCTCAGATTAATGAGGCTTTATGGCTTGCCTCAATTTTATAATTTGAGGCAGAAGTTGCTGCCTCAGAGAATATTTTGAGGCAACTATCTTCAGCCATGCCTCAAAAGCTTGCCTCAAATTCTCCACCGTCCTGTAGTGATTGAACATCTTTGAGCATTGAACATTCACTCCACACTTCATTTACTCCTTGTGCATTTATTTGAGGTGGTTGAGCCAAAAAGTGCATTGCATCCAATAGATTGATTCTTTGGCACTTATTTGTAGTCAAGTGAAGCTTGAGATATGTTACTCTTGGTGTTTACCGGCACCTAGACGACTTGGTGGAGATTTCCCGGTGATCTTCTCAAGAAGCTTGTGAGTAGACCCGATTGTGTGAAGGTTGGAGCTCACCTACCCAGAGCGGGGAAGAGCTACCATTAGTGATTTGAGGTGGAAGGCTTAATTTGTGGAGTCAGTCCAATTCATTTGGGCTAACCTTATGGCAGCAGGGAGCAAAAAGTAGTCTTATGGCAGCTAGTAAGCGGTGAGGAACAGCGGGATGATGGCGACAACACTTATAAAGCCTCCTCGCCTCCCCCACGATCGGGAAGCCCAACCGGCGGAGGCCAAAGCTTCCAACTAACATCGCACGACGCGCCAGTACCGTCCTGCCCCATGTCCCATTGCGCGCCAGCGGACGGTACAACTCCTGGCGCCATCGGCCACTCCTGTGGGACGTGGGCCAGTGGGCTGTCCTGCAGGCCAGCGTCCGCGGAAACCGAGTGGACTGGAGCAACTTCATCATCCTATTTGGCCAACCACGTAAAAGGTCATAGGCCACACGGATGGAGGGGGCAAAAGGGCTCGACGACATGGTTTCGGCCCGTGAGAAGCTCTTTACCATGAGAGGCTCCTATGGTAGGGGTGGCCCCCACCTAAGCCATCCGGTCTGTTAAAGAGTTGTAAAGCCCAAAATGGGACATGTGTAATGACATAGATACCCCTATGAAGGGCACATGAATGTAAGTGCATGATCGTAAAATATGCTTCGTGGAAATATATATACACGCCCTGGACATCGGGAAGGGGCAAGCATTGTCTATCACCTCTACTCCACTACTCTCCTCATATACTATTTGGTCAGTAGCCACAACAGTAATAATGTAAAATGCCTAGTACTATCTCCTGATCTAATGTTCTTTGATCCTCCACTCCCTCTCCAGAAGCAACATTTATGTAGTTAATGAAGCGGTGGCCATTGTCCTGTACCAAAAGTCGCATCAATGTTTCAGACAATAACCGTCTGATGTTGGTTATTGTCAGAGAGACGTAGTGGCCCATTCGTTGTGCAGCGGTTGTTGTTAGAGAGAGATCATGTGTAGTTATCAGGGATGAGTGCACATTCTAACCGCCTTGTTAGACAACCTTACGATGTAGCAAGACGTCGTTAGATAAGTTGATCAGAGATAGAGTGGTTGTAAGAAGGTCTACTACCATGAGATGGCCGTAGGAGAACTTACAATTACATGGTCGTAGATGGACTTATGCCCATGTGGTTGTAGCAGAGCTTACGACTATATGATCATAGAAAGATCTTACGACTATGTGGTCGTAGAAAGACTTACGACTAAGGGATGGTCGTATCATCTAAGAAATTTTCTCCCTTACGATAAGGGGTATATTCGAGGAATATAGTGACATAATAATTTTGAGGATTATTCTATCCTCGTCAAGTCTCATGTGTGTTATACTTTAGGGTTGGGTTTTGTTAGATTGATGTTTAGCTTTGCTACTTTATACACTGTCCTCTTATTTGACGAGTACAATAGCGTCATTATTCTTCAGAACCTCACTTTTTAATACAATTCTTAATTCCTATTCATAATTTTAGATTGCTTATCTACCGTGTTCTTGCATATTCTTTGATTACTTGCAGGAATTGATCTTCGTGATTAGGTCAATCGTGATTCTAGCAAGGTTGATAACAATCTTGGAGTTGGTTCAGCGATTGCTGGGCATATTGGTCTGGTATGATTGGTAGCTAAATCATGAGAGTTGTCTCCTCAAATCAAATTCTCGTTCTCATCGAAGGATCGGGACACGTTTGCAAATGTGTTTTTATAGTTCAACATGTACCTACTGTTTGTGGCATACACTAAGGTTTGCAAATATGTTTCACAAATTATTGAAATTTATGCATTTTTTCTTGGCATAGTCTAAAATTTATTCTTGCTCTTTTCCTTAAACTAAAACTCTGTGTTGGATCTTTAGAGTTCTTGCAATTTATGTATTGATCTAGTATGTTTAAAATTATGCTATTAGTTGGGTTGTGTAGTTCTCTGAATAAACTTTCTATTGAGTCTAAGGTCACTCAATTCCTATATCAGAGTCAAAAGTTATGACCATTTTTTTAGTGTCATTTGTGCTGAAAAATAGGGCCGGTCCGACCACCCTTCTAAGGATAGTATGACTGTCTGGGCCGGTCTGACCGGTTGTTAGTTGGTGGTATGATTGCTCGGTATATCCAGCGGGTCTGACCAAGGTCTCTGGTATGTCCGAGCTTTGTATGACCATTAGCTTTTTCTAGAAACTATGTTTTAAGCTCTCTTCTTCTTGGTAGGCTAGTACGACTGCACTTTGTGTGGCGGTATGACCATACCCTTTCTTAACGGCTAGTTTTTTAGTGTTTAATGCTAAATTTTATAGCCGTTAGTACTATAGCACGATATGATTGTTATGTAAAGTGTGGTATGACTACATATGATAAAAATTGCTGATTTCATCTCTAACAGCTATTTTTTGTGGTGGGGGCTATAAATACCCCATTGTTCAGTTGGGAGAGAACCTTTTTGCGCCTCACTTTATTTTCATGAGCTAGTGTGAGCCTCTCTATTCACATGTGCATGTGTGTACCAATTGAGCAAAGGGAGGAGGATCTTGTGTATCCACTTGTGCTTGCATAGCACTTGGTGAGAGTCAAGAAAGGGTTTTAACTTATTACTCTTACTGTTTATTACCGACACCTACACGGTGTGAAGGCATCGTGATCTAGTGATCTTCTCAAGAAGTTTATCATAAGACCCGTTGTATTGTGAAGGATAGAGCTCACCTACCCAGAGGAAGAAAGATATACCACTAGTGGATTGAGGTGGTTAGCTTAATTCGTGGAGCCGGTCTAATTCATTTGGGCTTAACTCAATGTGGATTAGGCGAGACCAGCAAGTCTCTGAATACTATGGTAAAAAGATCATCATGTCATTTTGTGGTTTTCTTACTTGTGTTTATTTACATTGTGCAATTTATATTTTTAGAATTGAATTAATTGCTTCTCAACCTAGGATTACAAACGTTTACATAGACTTCGGTTTTTTTTGCACATAGTTGAGATTAGACATTTTAGGCCTTGATTGTGCAAAATTGTACATATAAAACCATTTTTGGCCAAAGCGAATTCAGAAAGCACATATTGACCCCCCTTTCTAGTCAGCCTCCTCATCCTTACCGTTGGGGAAGGTGGATCCGTCACCGATGTGGTCGGGGAAGACCGGATTCAACGTCGATGGTGTCGGGGGAAGGCGGATACGATGCCGACATGGTCGGGCATGGCCGAATATGGCAGCGGCGGCAACCACACATGGATGGAGATGCCGGTGTAGAGGAAGACAACGCTCGACGAGGTACAGACCTTGTCGTCATTCCAGTCATGGGGCTTACCACCTACACTCGCCGTTATGGCCGCCATCATCGCGCCGCTACCTCCAGTCACCTCTCTTAATTTGGGTGGAGAAAGAGCGATAGACAGGTGTGAGAAGCAAGGGGCCGAGGAGAGAGAGAGGAGGGGTATGAGATATTGGGTGGAGGGGATAAAGTGGGTCCCACATCTACCGTGCATGTACCTTTTATGTCCCATCGGATGTAGTTATAGAAATACAAAAGGAAAAGAAAAAGAAAACCCTGCACGGATCTCAGAAAATAATGGATGATTATGGGTGCATATGGGCCATGGTTTAAATTACTAGCCGGTATTTGGCGATTTTTTGGTGAAAACCGGTTTTACTTACCAGCACCGGTTAGTTGACAAACTGGGCCCAAAAATTTTGGCCCAATTTGAAAAGAAACGTGGCCCAAACTAGCCCACTACATCTCTAATTTCTGCCCTAGCTAACATACGACAATCTCATTCCCCTTCTCTTGGCGGTTACAAATCACGAGCAAGCTCCTTCTTCAGCTCTTACTCCTCTGCTCCTCTCCATTCTCTTCTCACCCAAATCGGGAGCTGATGGATATGCAGGGTGACAACCCTAGCAAGTGGCGACCCATCCCGAGCTCCTCCTCAAGCTCTCAAGCTCCTGTGGGGGGAGACACGATGGGCGTAGATGGCGGTTGGGGTGGAGCAGAGGTGGGCTCATCGGAGGCTAATTCCGATGGCCCTTGGCTGATTTTGCGAGCGCATGATCATGGCATGGACCTAGGGAATCTCGTGGTTGTGGTGGCTTAGCCCAATGTGGTCCCAGATGGACTTGTGGCGGTGATGCCCATGGTGGCACCAAAGAGCTCGACAGTGGAGAGCTATGGTGATGAGGCTGCCTGGGAGAGGGCAGGAAAAGGTTTAGGAGGCAGAGGCGGCCACGATGACACGGATGGCGAGGTGCGGAGTAGCTGCGAGCAGCGGATTGGTGCGCATGGTGGCGTGGCCAAAGCATAGCCATGGTGTGGCTTTGGCAATGGTATATCAGGTATATCAAGTTGACACTTGACACCAACTCTGTGAATTGCAGTTACTATATTGTCAAAGAATTCATGCAACAGCTCATAAGTTGCTTGCTGCTGTCAAGGAACATATTTACAACCGATTTTTTTTTCTAATTTTACATGGATGTGTTTATGAATGTACGCGCATGTGTTTGAGAATATCATATGAAATTCCTCCGATATTTTCAACCAATTTTGGCCAATTTTCACCGATTTTAGGCTGATTTTTATTTAAAATTTGAATATCATTTGAAAATTTTGCCTCGAAAACTACCAAAATTTTCTAAAAATCCCTATAATCAGTTCTATCAATGACCTCCTGTAAAAAAAATTTGAAACTGGTTATCAAAAATGGACATAGGTTCCTAAAATCCACATGCGTGTTTGTATGTATCGATGGAATAACTGGCACTATATGGCAGACAGTATAAAGAAATGAAACAGATTATGGGACGTGCATGCTATTGTTCAACACTTGTAGTTTGTGCACATCAGATACACGTACACTTGGCCAACATACAGTAAGCCTACGCACAGAAAAAATAACTCCGCGCGCGGCCAAATCAAAGCTAGGGACCCAGGCGCTTCACACTCCCAATTAACCAACTTGAGCCGTGGTCGTGGAAGCATGTATTAAAATGGCTGCCGCTGCCGGTGGCCACCTAGCCAGCGCACTGACGTTGGCGGTGCAAGCAACCGAAGCAGGCGGCAGACTTGCGGTCGGTCGGTTCGTGCGGACGCCGAGCTGATCTCTACGTGTGGGCTCGACCAATTCATTCATCAGCGCTTGGATCCCACTCTTCCACGGGAGAGGCTCAGGTGCAGGAGCCCCTGCACATAGCTATGTCCAAACCAGTTTCTCATGTTTAAAAATGACAATGATGTTTGGGGCATTTCAGCGCCCTCAAGTACCTGTGCGGTACTAAGCATGACGTATAATTAGGGACTTATTTTTGAAAGGTTACTATTATAATTTTGCTAGGGCGACAAGGTTCACATATTCAAATATTCCAAAGGAGGTGTAATATTAATCAAGTTAAATAAAGGCATATAACTAAAATATTAAATTAAACATGCATTTGCATCTAAAATAACAGCATGCAATTTGATAATTTAAACCAAAGTAATTTGCAGAAAATGTAGGTTCAACATGATCAAAGTATTGACTCGCCTGGCGCGGTTTGCCGCGGTCTTGAGCTCACACAATGATTTCCCTTGAGCTTCTGGTATTTATCTTCACTTTGAACTTAATCTCGCTGTGTCTACTGGATCTTCACGACTTCCAATTTCTAATTACGCGACAAACGACTAAATCCAAATAAAGAGAATAACTCAAAAGATCAAAATAAACCGAATAAACTCAGCTTTTGTATTATTATGATTTAATGGGTGATTTGGGTAATTTGAGTCAAGGCCAGTGGTAGAAAACGATGACTCGATCTTTTATTAACAGTTTTTTTATATTTATCAAGGAAGTTCCATGAGTTAGGATGGACCTATGAGTAGGTATCATTTTGTCGAGCGTTACTTTTCAGGGCATTTTGGCTTCCCGAATTAATTTTTAGAGTTTAAATGTATAGCATTTTATGGGGTGGCATTTTATGTAGCCTCAGTTTTCATTAAATCTATTTCTACTTAAATTAGGATTCAGTTGTATGTGCCATATATTGTTATTTCATGCTCAACATTATTATTTACCAAATTTAATATTAGGATTTAATTAATGGCACCATTATTATTTTATGTACACTTTAGGTATTATTAGGCATGGCTTTATTTTTAATCTATACTTATTTACCTAAGCAAATTTATCATATAGGGTCTTATTTCGGTATTAAAAATTTGCTCCATTAATTAAGCCACGCCTAATTAAAAATAAGTATAGATTAAAAATAAAGCCACGCCTAATAATACCTAAAGTGTAGATAAAATAATAATGGTGCCATTAATTAAATCCTAATATTAAATTTGGTAAATAATAATGTTGAGCATGAAATAACAATATATGGCCCATACAATTGAATCCTAATTTAAGTAGAAATAGATTTAATGAAATCTGAGGCTACATAAAATGTCACCCCATGAAATGCTATACATTTAAACTCTAAAAATTAATTCGGTAAGCCAAAATGCCCTGAAAAGTAACGCTCGACAAAATGATACCTACTCATAGGTCCATCCTAACTCATGGAACTTTCTTGATAAATATAAAAATAATAAAAGAAATTGTTAATAAAAGATCGAGTCATCGTTTTCTACCACCGACCTTGCCTCAAATTACCCAAATCACCCATTAAATCATAATAATACAAAAGCTGAGTTTATTCGGTTTATTTTGATCTTTTGAGTTATTTGCTTTATTTGGATTCAGTCGTTTGTCGTGTAATTAGAAATTGGAAGTCATGAAGATCCAGTGGACACATCGAGATTAAGTTCGAAGTGAAGATAAATACCAGAAGCTCAAGGAAAATCATTGTGTGAGCTCAAGACCGCGGGAAACCGCGCCAGGCGAGTCAATACTTTGATCATGTTGAACCTACATTTTCTGCAAATTACTTTGGTTTAAATTATCAAATTGCATGCTGTTATTTTAGATGCAAATGCATGTTTAATTTAATATTTTAGTTATATGCCTTTATTTAACTTGATTAATATTACACCTCCTTTGGAATATTTGAATAGTGAACCTTGTCGCCCTAGCAAAATTATAATAGTAACCTTTCGAAAAAAAGTCCCTAATTATACGCCATGCTTAGTACCGCACAATTACTCGAGGGCGCTGAAATGCCCCAAACATCATTGTCATTTTTAAACATGAGAAACTGGTTTGGACAGTCATGATGGGAATGACTGGTATATATTTGGACATGATTATTTTATGATCCCAAAAATTCCAACTTGCTTGAATATCTGGGCGGATGGTTCGATGGTGTGTGAGTGTGGTGTAGTGGATGCACAAAGTGGGTTAGTGGTAGACCGCCCAGATATCACTAAGGACCGAATCTTGTCATGACCTCCTGTGTAAAACAGTACATCCACAAGTCTGTAAAGTACAACTTGGCTAAGTAAATTTATCGAAATCCCAGACTCATCTCACCGGTAGTGGATGGGGAGTGGATACGCAAGGGCAAGGGAGGCCTTAAGGGACACCAGTGGGGGATGAAGTTTCCCAGCTGTTCTAAGCGTTGCGGGAAGTTGAGAAGCCCGGCTGTGTTAGTAACTGTGGGAAACATCCCGTGCATAGATGGAACCCACCGCAAGTGGGAGAAGCCCATAAAGTGAGATGACAAAAGGGACTAGATACTTTGAAAAGTCACTGTGATGGTCTGCTCAACCACATGACTAAGGAATCGTGTGGGGCAACGAGTTGATTGTCTCTTGTGGTGAAAGTGTACAAACTCTGCAGAGTCAAAACTATTCGAATAGTCGTGCCCACGGTCAAGGGCGAACATGGGAACTTAACCAGATATAGTTCTATTTCAAAAACTTTATGGGTGAGAATGGAAAAGTAGAAGGGCAGTGAAAAGCCCTGGTTTGAATTGTCCTGGGTGTCGTCCCAGTGGTAAGTTAAGCGGCTATAACGATGAAAGATGCTATATGGTGCGGATGCCATGTAACGATGGATGGAATCTGGATCGCTAATATTATTACATTCTCTTACACATTATGTTTTTGTTCAAAACTACTAGATCTCAGGGAATTTCTATGTATCATATTTCTGAATAATGTTAATACATCTCACAAAGTAAAATGTCAGGAAGAATTGATAGAGTCGTAAGAAATGTAGATGGTTGATTGTGTTAACCATATACAGTTGTTGGTGGATTTATGTTAATCATAAAGGTGGAAATGATTTTCGGAGAATTAGGGAGTGCAAAGGTAATTGTTGGATTACAACACTGATAACTAATATAAATTCTTGGAAGATGATGGCGATAATGGGATTAATAGGATTGAATCAAATACTATATGGATGAATTGAATTTCTGAGAATATTGGAGGAATAATAATTATTATTGGGTTACAATCTTGATAAAGTGTATTCTCGGTGGATGTACTTGATCATTGATATTTTTGGTGGGGGTACACTAGTGAATTAGTTAGAGATAGATATAGGTAAATAAGGTTGATTATTGGAAAAAGCAAATTATGGTTGTGGATCAATAACAAAGGATTGGATTGTTAGGAATTTAGGTAGTAATTGATTGGTGGACTGTATAATTGTTGATAATCACTGTTTGGAGTTTTAGACAACACTGAATATAGAAAGTGTGTGTTCGGTGGATTAATTAAATGATGTCACTCGCTGTTTGGAGTCTTAGACAGCAATCAATAAACAAAGTGAATTTTTGGTGGATTAAGTCAATTATAATAGTCGCTAGGTGGAGTTTAGGCAAGAAAAATAACACTATGACTAAATAATAATAATGCTACCAAAAGCCATTTTGGCAAATAAAATAACCCGAGTCTCTTCTTTGATAAGCCATGCATACTATTTATTTGCATTCTGTGTGTTGGCGCACGAAGCACGGTGATTTGTGCTCACACTCGCTTTCACAACAAATTCAGAATCAGGAATCAGATCACTACGCTCCAGCAACACTATTGGTCATGGTGACAAAGAAGATGAAGATGTCAAAGGCTAGGTCGCGAACCTCCAGTTGGCTGCTTGTGGGCATGTCCTGAAGGTCCCACTTGCGTGCTTCGTTCTTCCGCTGCTGCAATTTAATGATTTCAGCCTAATCGGCCCAAGAGTAAGTTTACTATTATATTTACGCTTCCGCATGATATGTACTTTGATAATCAGAACTGTAATCTGTGAGCACTATCTACTGATCCAGGAAATAGTGCGGTGGAATCACAGAGGAATTCGGATTGTAAAATCTGGGTCCTGACACCAGCCCAATTGAAATCAAAATTTGCCTAGCCCAGCCCGGAGGGTCTGTAGAGCATGTTTCTTGAAGAATGTTTAGTTTAGCGCCTGTGCCGCAACGAAGCTCCGCCCCTCTTAACCTTGTCTGGTCTCAACGTCAACATCATCTTGGTCTCCAACCTAACCGGCGAATGGCGATCCTTAGAGAGGTGAATTGCCCTGTAATTAAGTTATTACTCTACTGGTCAATTAAATTTGTGAGATCAAGTGTCGACTTAAGCAAAACACAGCTTGGACTAACATACTCAGCATGTGCTAGCTTGTATACAAAATTTGTGGTGTGTTTATTATACGTAGGTAGGCTGTAGCAATACATATCTTAATCTTGCTTTATCCCAATTGCAATACTTGCGCTCTTGAGAATTGATCAGTAGAGCTATTACATGGATAGTGGATATATGTATAGCTCAGTCGTCCTCTTGTCTTCGAACCGACAAGTTGTCACCTTTGACCGCCGCAACTCAGCGCCCGAGGTGCCACCGCACCTGCTGAACTTCCCTGCCGCCAAGGACGACTTCCCCCAAAACCTCCCGAGCCAACCCGAGAAGACACCGCCCCTGCTATTGACCACCCTAACCTGTCTATAAAAAGCCCCCAAGCCCCCCTCCTTTGAGACGCTCTGGTTCCCGACAAGCCGCCCACGCACCCAATTGGTCCCTCGTCACCCCCACCTCCAGCGATGACCCAAATTTCCTAAGGTGAGCCCTAAACCAATTCCCTCAATTCACCCAATAGAATTTCAATTGCATTCATCCCTAGCTCCCTCAAGCTCACAGGAACTTCCCCGAACCATCGCCTTAGCTTCCCGAGCCCTCCTCTTCTTCGCCGCCAAAGCTTGCCGTGCGGCCATGGTGCCTCACCGTGGCCAGCTCGCTAGGGGACTCCCTAACCCTAAACACCACCGCTCGGACCTCCCTAAGCAAGCCTAGATGGTTAAATGCCCACCAATTTCAAGGACCACCGTCCCTATAGCTCCGAGAAATTTCGATATTTGACACTGAATACGTGCGCCTCTCAACTTTTAACCTCCAATTCGCACGCATTTGGAAATTTAACCCTGTCATTGCGAATTCTTTTGATTCAAGAGATTCTCTTCATTTTCGCAGTGACAAGTGTCAAAATATAAAAGGAGAGAAAATGAGGAGAATCCCTTGAATCAAAAGAATTCGCAGTGACAGGGTTAAATTTTCAAAGGCGTGCGAATTGGGGGTTAAAAGTTGAGAGGCGCACGTATTCAGTGTCAAATATCGAAATTTCTCTATAGCTCCCAAGCCATAAAATACCATGCCGAGTTCTTGACCTCGCCGCTAGCGAACACCGCGCCTCCTGGCCACGCCGACCCCAAAAATGGATTCCTTGCATCTCCAGGAACCCGTCCATGGCCTTCTTTTCCGTCGCAAATCACCGTAGCATCGCCGGTCGCTGCCGCTCTTTTGCTTTATTTTCGATCGTATGCGCGAACGAGAGGGAAAGAAGAACAGTGACAGGTAGTGTGACTGTTCACTCAACTCATAGCGCTAGGACCCGAACCCACATAAAACTGTGCAGACCCGTTAAGCATAGTAAACCGACACATTAGCCTTTAAGCCGACCCGCATTGAACAGTAAAATCCACTATGAACAGTACCCTGCCCACAATGATTAGTAAATACCTGTAATGAATAGTACCCAGGCATGTTACAATTCACCCAAACCCAAAAATACATATGTATACCCATTTTGACTGTTTCGAGCCCGCCAACCCATTTCTCAGGCCCATTTCACCGTTTGGACCCTCCTAAAAGCCCAAAACCCTATTTATTTGGATTTTCAAATTTTCTTTCTTTATTTCATTTTTTTGTTCCTAGCTCAATTCTTCGAGCGTGGAATTAAATTATTTTTCCTTGCTTTATGCTAGCACACGACGTCAAAGATCGACTAATTCAAGAAAGAGAAACCCAGGATCAAGCTCAAGATCAAGAGATAAAAGAATACGAAATTGTCAAAGTCATAAATCCGCAAGGCAAGTCACATGTTTTTTATCATGTTGAACCTACATTTCCTTTATTTATTTACTTATTAGTACTTTCATTATGCTACTTATACACTATTATTTTATGTATAATAACTGTATAGAATGACATGATACTAGTTATGTCCTACCATCCGAAAAGCCCAGTTTAATTTGATGGCCATATTCACCTTAACAAACCCTAGTAAATACTGAATATACTATCTAAATGATCAAGGTAGATTAGATGTTCAAATATCTCATACTACAAGATGACTCGGCTTTGCCGAAATGTTGTTGGTTGTGGTTGAAAATTGTTTCAATGAGAAGCAAGGACTAAAACCTTATGCCAAGTAAAGAACACAGTGATCGCCCAACCACAAGTGTTGTGAGAGTCCATGTGGAGGTGACCACATGTTTGTGATGAGTAATTGACACTTGTTTTGGAAAGATTGAGTTTGTTTTGGGTGTTTTCTGCGAAGTCGTAGCCTTGTTTGAGCGGTCGGAAGACCTTACGACCACGCTTGGCCATGATCGCAAGTCTCCAAGAGGTCTACAACCATATTGGGCGTGGTCGAAGTCCAGCCGGGCGGTTCACGACCACGTTGTCGAGTGTCGGAACCCAGCCGGGTCATTTACGACCATGTTGAGCGTAATCGAAAGTCAACCGGGTCGTCTACGATCACTCTGTCCATGGTCGAAAGCCGCTACGACCATGTTGTTTGTGGTCGAAAGGGTTTACGACCACTTTTGCCGTGGTCAGACGTCGCTCCGACCACATTATCGCGAGCTACGATCGAAGTCGGCGCTCAGACTTAAGACCACGTTTGGGAGTCAGAAGCGCACGACCACGTTATCGAGAGCTGCGGTTGGAAGTCGAAGCTTCGACCGCTGGGGTCGATAGTCGGCAGGCTTCGACTACGATCACATTGAGAAGTCAAAGTCTTTCGACAACGTTGTGTGACGGTCGTACATGGTTGGGTCGCACTTGGACTTGGTTTGACGCGGGTGGAAGTGGTCGGAGTGTAGTCTCTCTCGGACGGCCGTAGTCGACACCAGTCGGAAGTGGTCGTATCACTCTCGAATGCAGTCGGACGCGCTTGGATGCTGTCATTTGCGGTCAGATGTACTCGGGAGCGGTTGAAAGTCTTCCGAAGCGATCGTAATGGATGGAAACTGGTCGTATGGCTTCTCAGAGCGGTCATTTCGCTTGGAAATCGGTCGTAAGTCGTGTGCATCTCAGCGAGGTAGCTGCAAGTCGTGGACAGCAAGCTGCGGAGGAAGCTTCCGGGAAGGCAGCAGAGTGGAATTTTGGAGAAATGGCCAAAGTCTGCAAAAGGGAAGCGGTTCTCTGCAAAGCACATGAGTTGTTGGCACTAACGGGCAAAGCAGTGGAGCCGTTGGGTTTAACGGGTAAAGCACTGGAAGCTCGTTCACACTAGTGGGTAAAGTGACTGGGAGAAACCGGTGTTAGGTGGGGTTTATGGGTTTCCCCCCGGTAGCAGAAGGCTATAAATAGAGAGGGTAGAGCTCGGGTGCTCGTGAGATTCTGATCCCCGAGTTGCTCTGTTCTTCCTTGTTTATTTGTGAGTGTGTGGGTTCTCGGGATGGAGCAAGTGTGCTCATGTATCTCCCAGTTGGAGTGGCTGTAGAAACCTCCATTATCAATCATTCATCTCTCTTCCTCTATGTTGAGTTTTTGTTCTGTGAGTTGTTTGATTGCTTTGTTTGTGCTTTCTCTGCTTCATCCTTTCCCAGGTATGTCTGAGAAGCTGGTTCTCATTTGTGCGCTAGCCTTCTTGATGTGAGAAGAGTTTTAGCGGCCTTGATTTCTTTTGCTCTGAACTGGAAATCTTACTCAAGACCATTTGGTCAGATTATTCCCGAGAGCAACTAGTGGTCGGAGAAATCTCTGCCTGCGGTCGTGTACTTTTTAGGTTCTTCGTTCGATCGCATTTCTCTGCTCGATCGTGCAATATTTTTTGTCCACCATTTTTGTCGGACTACTCTTGCTGCTGGATCTTGATTGCTCTGGAACTGGGTTTGGTCATTCCGACCACAGCAGAGAATCGACCAATCACAGTAAGATATCGATAGCAGAGAACTGGGTTTGATCATCTGCTCTCATCCAAGAGGTTTCCGTCCTGATCTCTACTCTGATTTCGTTCAATTAGTCGGTTTCGACCGCTTTGGACTTCTCTCGGCAACAGCTGTTCTCTTTCATTTGTTATCGGAGTTCCTTCTCTCCAGTAAGTTTTTGATCTCCTTCTTCATAGCTCTCTAGCTATCGGAGAAGAAGATCTAGTGAGAGTACTTGGGGCGATTTTTAAGGCACCATTCACCCCCCTCTGTTGCCACTTCGGTCCTACAAATGGTATCAGAGCCGGTTAGCTCTTCTCGTAGATCTTAACCGGTCTCTAGAACCATGGCGACAGACAAGTACTCGACCAAGCCCCCGATCTTCGATGGGATCCACTATCCCTTCTGGAAGTGTCAGATGGAGACCTACATCCAGGCTTAGGGCTACACCATCTGGCGGAAGGTCAAAGTACGATATGTTGTTCCTACCGATGAGAACATCAATGCCGGGAACATGGCTGATGTTGAGGCGAACGCTAAGGCAAGGAACATCATAATATCCAGGGGTTGAGCCGAAGCGAGTTTGATCGCATCTCTCATCTGACGTCGGCTTTCGACATCTGGGTGACCCTCGATGCATACCATGAGGGCACCACCCAGATCAAGACAGTTTGACAGGACCAGTTCAAGCGAGATTACAATAAATGCATTTGAATCCTCTCATTAAGAGCTTTCCATTCCTAGCCTTAGCCCCCAATTTCATGCATCCATTTCGCGGGAATATGCCATGCCACCGAAAGACATTCCCTCGCGGATCTACCCATCTGGTCCACCTCCGCGCCTATAAAAGGGAGCACCGGGTGCCTCTCCTCCTCACCCAGCCCCAGAAATCTCAAAGCCTCTCTCCCTTCCTCCTCGCCGCAATCGGCATTTTTCTCTCGCCAACAGAATGGCGTTCTTCGGCCATTTGCACCGCCTGCAGTGGAGTTCCGCCACATTTGATCACACCATTGGCTTCGCCTTTGCGCGTTCTACATGGTGCTTCCCTCGCCTTCGCCGGAGCTTCGCCGAAGCATCGCCGGAGCACCGTCGCCAAACCGTGCCGCCACTTCTCTCCTCGCTGCAGGCCGACCGTGCATCTTCCACCACAACCAAGGTGAGCACTGCGTTCCCCATGTTCTCCTCTTCGTTTCGCCACAAACCTCACCCGCTAACTCCTCTCCGTTTGCCCGGAACGCCGATGTCAACCCGCCGGTCACTATAGGTCTTCTCCACCGTGTTCCACCACCATCCGATGTCCTTTGGTAATGCCGTAATTTTTCTTAGACTTGCCTCGCTATGTTCTACGCCGTGCTCCCTTCCGTTTCCCCGAAAAGCCTCCGACACCTCGCCATGGCCACCAATGGCATCTCGTGTCCCCATCTATCCGATGGTGTTTCCCCAATCCGTTCGCATCATATCGTGCCAAACTATCCCAGGTAGCTACATTTCAAATGGTTTTGGATTCGCTTCACCGAGCACCAAGATATCAAGTTTTTCCTGTTTCTCCACTATCGTCGTTCAAACGTCGATTGTATCGTGTCCGATGAACTTTCAGCTTAGCCAATAATTTTTCTAACTCCACCATGCCGTGTTCTACCCCATGCTCACCTTAAATCTCTATGTTGCATACCCGGTACTATCTCTCTCCAACCTGCCACTGTCAATACCACGTCGTCACTGCCGTTTTTCTCTCACCGCCGGTGATTGCCGCCATTCCTTGCCGCCATACCCATGTCACCACCTTCGCCTCATTGCCAGGATTCCACTTTGCCCATTCGCCAGCCACCTCACAGCCAATCGACATCGTACCATTCAAAAGACAAGTCTCGAATTTTGTTATCATTTCATGTGATGTCCAAAACTTCCAGATATTCATTCTCTCTCATACGAACTCCGAATCCATTGATTCTTTCTTCTAAATTCATCTAAAATCATTATCTATCCGTCAATACATATTTTATAATTTTTGGGATTTATTTGGATTTTATTTGAATTTATTCGCTTTGGTTCTTCGCGTGTAGACTGCGACGTTTCGGAAGAATTCGACGATGACTCACACTAGGCTTCAAAGCAAGGCAAGTCACACACCTTGACCATGTTGATCCCAGATTGCAAATAAAATTATGTTGATTTTAATTATATTGCATGCATAATTTTATTCAATGTATTTCAATTCAGTTTTAACTTTAGTTAATACATGTTTGTTATTACCTCCTTTGACAATGCAAATCCTTATACCTTGTCACCTTAGAATCAAACTCTAGTTAGTACACTAGTATTGGCTGGAGAATTTCTAAATCAAATGCTTAGACCTGCTTAGACATAATTTTGATTTTGGGATACCTTTTCACATAAAATGATAAACTTTTGAACTGTATTCTTGACTTCGGTGAGTCAAGAAGGATTATGAAATATTTCAAAATAAAATATAAAATCTGGTTTAGACTTAGGCTAATGGTTAGGTGGTGGGTGTTGGCATGCACTGTTGTTCGGAGACACAGTGTTGATTGTCGAGCACAGGGGGTATGTGGTTGAGCCTAAGTCAATTAAGGACCGGTCTGTGAGCTACTATTGCAAAGCCCTATCATACTACCACAAGGCTGGTATGGACAGCCCTGGCTGAATAATTTGCGGGTCCCAACCTGAGCCATTTCGTAGGTTGAAAGTGAGTGTGGCGTAGGTCATGAGAAGTCTCACTTGGCTCAAGAGGGGGTCCCGGTCTGATAAATCCTTACTGGGGTGAAACCTTAGTGTTGGCTTGGCAGGTTGAAGGCTTTGCATTGTAAAGGCCTTGTCGTGATCTCCCCGCCGCACACCTAAGGAAGTGTGTAACTCGCGTGGCAAAACGGGATGATCATGTCTTGTGGGTAAAGCTGTACATCCTCTGCAGAGTGTATAATCTATCCTGGATAGCCGTGCCCATGGTCATGGGCATGCTGAGTAAAAGTTTTTCATGGATTAGACTTTGTTTTTCAAAAATGTTTTTGAAAACCTTGTGGATGGATGGAATCCACGAGAGATGAAAACCTTGCGGATGGATGGAATCCGTAAGAGATTGAAACCTGATGGATGGATGGAATCCATCAGAGTTGCGCAGTGGAAGCGTGCGGATGGATGGAATCCATACGTGAACTGTTGGAAAAGATGGTCCGGGTGGGATGCCCGTGGATAGGTTGGTGTTTGGTCGGAGCCTGCACTCACGGTATTATTTTCGATTACAAGTATTATTTTTACTTACTGTATTAAATTCAGCATTTTCAATCTATTTACCATATTTCCTTAAATACTGTTTTATGCAAACTAACCCTATAAGCCTTCCATTGAAGCCTTTATCATTATAATGCATTCTCTCAGTGTGACTTGCGGAGTACAAGTTTGTACTCACCTTGCTATCTCCACGCAGAGAAGGACGACTTCGACTACAGTGAAGATCTAGACAAGTAGGCCGCGTCTTACTGTCGTTTGCCTGTGGGCAGGCTCAGTGGGCTTCTTCCGCTTCGGTGTTTTTCTTCCGCTGCTTATTATTTAATTTGGCTTATGTGCCGTTGATGTAAACTCTGGCAATCATGCCCATATTTAGTTAATAAATGTCATTATGGTTGATATTTATCTTTGTTGTACGCTGTGTGCACTAGCTGATCCTGGACTAGTAAGATTTACACAGAGGATCCAGGAGTTGTTGCTCCGGGTTCCGACAGTTATGAGACTGCATCCATAATCAGGTATTTGGAACCCATGACGGGAGACTTACATACTGCCCCTTCGCTGACTGTATTTTTGATGAGGATAATTTCCTGTCATTAGGGGGAGGAAATCAACCCCTTGATGAAAAATGTCGGAAAATTACGTGGGAAGCCACGGGAATTCATGCACATGACCCGCGCACTAGTGAAACTGAAAAAGAGGTCCAGAAGATCATCGACTTGCAAGCATTAGCAAACCAACTGCCCGATCACTTTAGTGATTTGAAGAGCGTGACTAAGTCGCATGTGCCTGCACGCAATGCACCAGAGAGGGTTGAAATACCAAAGAAAATTAAAGGTATCCCTAATCCCGTCCAGAGGCCTCAGAACAAAAGGACGAGAACTCCGGCTCCTCGAGTCCAAAGTAACCGGGGGCGCCCGGCGAAAAAGGATAAGAAGGACTTACCACAGCCGATCACTGAAGTCCCCTAGAATGAGACGGGGAGCCAGTTGAGACCTGGCACAAGTATGACACCTTCAGAAAAGTACATACTGGATCTGAATACCCCCATCGGCATGGATGTGTACGCACACATCGGAGCCGAAAAACTAAAGGGCTTGCCACGGCAATTGAAAGAAGCGATGCGCAAGGAGAAGCTCCAGAAGAGGCAATCGCTCCAGAAGAAGCAACTCAGGAAGAAATAGCTATAAATTATGTGCACACGGGAGAGTCCCTGAATAGGACAACAGCCAATATTGATATCTACTTTGCAAAGAAAATTGCCAACATCATCGATCTTGATCCCGAGCCTGCATCGCTCGCTGAATGTAAGAAGAGATCAGATTGGGAAAATTGGAAGAAGGCAATAGCAACTGAATTGCTATCTCTGAACAAAAGAGAGGTGTTTAGGCCCGTATGCCGCATGCCTCCCCATATGCACCCCATAGGGCACAAGTGGGTATTTGTTCGAAAGTGAAATGAAAGAAACGAAGTAGTGAGATACAAAGCAAGGCTAGTAGCACAAGGTTTCACTCAACGTCCTGGAGTTGATTATGAAGAAACCTACTCCCCAGTCATGAGTGGAATTACCTTTAGATATTTGATCTCAATGGCAGTGAACTTGAACTTAAAAATGAAATTGATGGATGTTGTGACTGCATACCTCTACGGTAACTTGGATTCGGAGATTTATATGGAAGTACCTGAAGGAATACATCTCCCAAACCAAGACAGAGCAAATAGAAATCTGTATAGTGTGAAACTCAGAAAGTCACTGTATGGACTGAAGCAATCTGGAAGAATGTGGTATAATCGCTTAAGCGACTTTCTCTGCAGGAAAGGCTACACGAACAATGAAGACTGCCCTTGTGTATTTATATGGCAATCCCAGAATGGATTCTGTATAATTTCTGTGTATTTAGATGATCTGAACATCATCGGGACATCAGAAGACATAAAAGAACCAAGCTCCTACTTGGAGTCAGAATTTGAAATGAAAGATCTGGGCAAGACCAAGTTCTGCTTAGGCCTGCAGCTTGAACATGTCTCTGAAGACATCTTGGTATATCAGTCGACCTACACCCAGAAGGTACTTGAAAGGTTTGGCTTTGAGAAGGCATTCCCATCGAAAGTACCAATGATCAGGAGGTCTTTACAGCAAGAAAAAGATCCTTTCCGACCTAGGGAAGGGGGGGGGGGGGGGGAGGAAGTCCTGGGACCGGAATTCCCATACTTGAGTGCAGTGGGAGCACTCATGTACTTAGCAAACTGCACTAGATCGGACATTGCATTTGCCGTAAACCTGTTAGCAAGGTACAGTGCAGAGCCCACCAAAAGGCATTGACATGGCATAAAGGACATCTTCCAATACCTCCAAGGAAGCAAGGATCTTGGATTGTTCTACAGAAAGAATCAAGATCTGAGCTTGATTGGCTCTGCAGATGCTGGGTACCTGTCAGACCTGCATACCGCAAAGTCACAAACAGGCTATGTATTCCTGTGTGGTGGAACTGCAATTTTATGGAAATCGTCTAAGCAAAGCCTTGTAGCTACTTCGACAAACCACTCAGAAATTATAGCACTGTATGAAGTCGCACGAGAGTGCGCTTGGCTCCGCCGAATGGTTCACCACATCCATCAGCCATGTGGGATGAACATTGTGTAAACCCCCACAATTATCTATGAAGATAATGCAGCTTGCGTAGCACAAGTGCAAATGGGCTATGTGAAGAGTATCTCACAAAGCATATCAACCCCAAGTTCTTCTATGCACATGAATTGCAAAAGATAGACGAGATTAAAGTACTACATACTAAGTCATGTGAAAATCTAGCAGATTTATTCGCTAAGTCACTCTCCGCATCTAGCTTCGAAAGGTGCGTGCGTGGAATTGGAATGATGAGACTTAGAGAAGTGTAGAGTTCAGGGAGAGAATTCTCTCAAGCCCGCTAGTAAATCTTGATCACGAAGATTAAGTACCTAAAGGAATGAAGTCCTGAAGACCAAGTGAAATTGGGTGAATTGTACTCTTTTTCCCTTGACGAGTTTTCCTGAAGTTTCTCGACCAAGGTTTTTAACGAGGCAATTCGTGCATCACAGCATCACGTGTATCATGTACTCTTTCTCCAAATTTTTCGTACTGAGTTTTTATGGAGTTTTAACGAGGCATGAACGTGTTGGGTGAGTGCCCAAGGGGGTGTTGAGAAACCTGGGCCCAGGCCAGCAGTCCTGGCCCATTATGGGCACCCCACCGTAGGCTATAAAAATAGGGAGTCATACCTGCATATTATGTACACCTGATGCAATTGAAAGCAATAAAGAAAGATCAGGAGTTCTCTCTACCTCTGTGTATTCAATCTATTATTCTGTCTTTTGTGATTGATTTGTTCTTATTCTAAGCAGAGGAATCGATCGGACTGGTCGCCAGCGACAGTTCCTCAACAAAATCATCTTTTTTTCTTACAACCACAGTGCACACTAGCTTTTGACCCATTTTGATTATGTGCTATTTTCAATTTGGGTCATTAGCTCTTTCTTTTATATCTCAAGATTCTCAACATTTGCTCGAAGAGTTAATCTTGTTGTATCTATTCCATTTTTTCTACTGTTTCTTGGTTAACAGCAATCCTAAAGCCTTTGATTTTTTTTCTGAATATCTAAAAATGAAAGAAGGAATTAATAGAAATATCTACTTCCATTGTAATAAGTTAAACATTTGAATAGAAATGTTACCTGCTATTTCTCCTTCATGTTTAACGAAAAGTTCATTGTACTTCTCTTGAAACTCAATGCACTTCTGAGTCTTTTCCTCCGAGTCATCATACATGTTTACATTTCTATCTTGGATATGGAAGTGTTCTTGTTCACTTTCTTTTAGACATTCAAAGCGTTCAATAAGTTTGAACTCTAGCCCCCCGATCTTATTTTTAGCAGATCATATCTTATATTCAAACTCGTTGGTCTTTAGGATAGAATCTTAGATAATGCTCTTGCTTCTTTTAGTTCTCTAAAAGACAAAAGAAATTAAGAAAGTAGCATGATTTAATCTTTGCTGAATTATAGTATTTACCTTTTAAGCTTTCCAATCTCCTCTTCCTTGGCCTAGTTATTTGTCATGAATGTATCAATTTAGCAAGCATTTGGCTAGTATTCTACATATTTTTGAATTAGTTATAATTCCACTCCTTGTTGAAAGCAAAAAAAATTTGAGTAGGCAATAGTTTTACCTGATTTAAAAATTTAGAAATTCTTCTCTTAAGTTACTATTGAAAGAAGGGGAATAATACCTTGAGGAAGATGAGAGGTTTCTAAGGTGAAATTAAGTTGCAGAGTAGATGGTAAAAAATATAAGGTGAAACTTAGGGAAATATTTTATACCCTTTAGCCGAAGTTCTTCCCAACTTTCTAGTGATTATATTTGCGGTTTCACCCGAGGAAAAGAAAAAATATTTTCTTGAAACTTTTTTCGAGACAAGAAGCCTTAAGAAAATTTTTTATTTACTCAAAGCTTGCAGGCTAGCTAACGAGAATTCTTGACTAGACCAATATTTTTAGTAAAAATAGAATCTTATTTAGGGCCATTCAGCCAAGGCCTACCTTGTAGGGCCCATTAAATCTAGTTACGCTTCTAGCTAGAGAGAGAAAAATATGCATTATTTTGTATAGTTGATCGTCAACCAGTTACATCCATCGACGACCAATAAGGTGTAATAACGAACTTCCCCAACTAGTGACTATATGTATAACTAGTCGAAGTCATGACGGTTATTCACATGGAAGTATAACTAAACACATAAGCACAGTTAATGGCTGTTATGACGAGACACGACAGTTGATAAAAGACACAACAGTTTAAGACACAAAGAAGACACATGCGTGAAGTCAGGAAAGACCTATTAACTGCCACCTCATAGATAAATATAAATTACGGGCCTGTGTTCCTCTAAACAACATTGTTTTCTGCACTTCTTGTATCCCTATTATTCACGACAATAAAATCTCTAAGTGTGTGATTGGCTCCCTTTATTATTTTCATAAGTTCCATAAAAATACCTTGAATTTTGTGAATCGACTTTCGAGGGCATCATGAGTTAATGTCTATCAAGACAAGGTTCAAGGTGATGGATGCCATCACGTATTGACGGAGATCAAGTCAAGATCCTCAAGTAAGGGAGTACATCAAATGTTGATGAATAAGACAATATGACAACTTAGTTGTTTATTTTGAAATTTTCGAGTGAAATTTTATAAATTAATTTGATTTAAAATAAAAAAATTATCTTTTAGTTTCTTGAATTTTAAAGTTTGATTTGCCCCTTTTTTACTTTTAAAAAATTGATTTTGAAAAATAATTAAAGTAAAAACATAAAAATAGTATTAAATTAAGGATATTTTGAATTTCTACAAAAAATCCTAATTCAAATTAATTATTTGATATTAGTTTATCTGAATGTTTTGGGTTTTTGGAATTCTAAAATAATTTTAGGGTTAAAAAGTATTTTTAGCACAAAAATAAAAAAATTAAGTTTTAAATAATTTTGTAAGTCCAAAATGGTTTTAGGAATTTCTGTGAATTTTTTTTGGAAGTTTTGAAATTTATTTGGTTTTTTCTAAGCCTTATTTCTTTTTCTTGGGTTTTCTAAAAATCTAAAATGGATATTTAAATTTAAAAATCCCCTTCACCCCGATGTGACGTGCGGATGGCCCGATTCACCCACGTAGCCGCCTAGGTCATTCTCTGTTGCTCGCCACTCTTTTCTCTCTCCCCCCTCTCCCACTCTCGACTGTTGGATCCTTCCCTCCCTCCACGTGTCGCCCATCCGGGCCTTTTTCTCCTTCCCTGCCTTCTTCCTCCTCCCTTCACTCACTCCCCACTTGGTGCCGCCATCTCCAACGAAACCACCGCCGCCATCCTCGCTGTCGGGTCTCCTCTTCTCCCTCGTGCGCTGGCCACACCTTCTTTCCCAATCCTCGCGCCCCCATCTACGCATCCCACGTTGCCCCACCTCCAATTTTTGCTCTCGCCGCCACCCCCCTCTCGTCATTTCTGGTGAGCCATTAACACCAGCCTCAACCCTCCTTCCCCCTATTTAAACCCTCCTCGAGCACCCCCAGCCCACATCCCACGTTGCCCCACCTCCAATTTTTGCTCTCGGGCTCCGAGCCGCTCCCCCACCATGTCCCCCTTCCCTTCGAGCTCCGATAGAGCTACGACGAGCAATCACCGCTGCCCCGAGTGTCTTAGTGCCCTGCTAACGCCTCCACTACTACAGAAAGCCTAATACTAGACGGCCAATCACAGACGGTTTGACAAAATCGTCTGTGATTGACATTAACACAGACGGTTTTAATTTGGACACCGTCTGTGTTAGTGGTCGAGTATCATAGACGGTCCTTACCGATGAACCGTCTGTGATACTTTAGTATCACAGACGGTTTTTTATTAAAAACCGTCTATGATAATCTGGAATTATCACAGACGGTTTTTTATTAAAAATCGTCTGTGTTGTGTAGACTATCACAGACAGTTCTTCTTAAGAACCGTCTGTGAATGTTCACAGACGGTTTTTGACAAGAACCGTCTATGATGTCCCTTTGTCTGTCATATTCTGTTCATGATCAGAGGTTAATATATAAGTACACATTGCTTCTAATAACTTAACTACAGAACTACTGAGACAAGAGATCACAAATTAAAGGCAAATTTATTAATTTCAATTAGAGGCAAATTTATTACAAAAGTCGCACAGGTAAAGAGTTTCCCAGATTGTAATCTTTTGGGCTTCGTACGCTTTTTCTTCGACTTTGGGACTTGGAGGATCAGCCACTGACTTCTTGAACGCCGTTAAGATTGTCCTTGTCCTCAGCACTTCCTCTTCCAGCCTGGGCAAATAATCAGTAGCATAGCCTATAATGTCGTAGAGGATAGCATGAAAAGATTCCTCAGAATCTGTCGTTTCTGCTTGATCGGCAAGGCTATCCATCAGTCTCTCCAATGCGTGTAGAGCTTCTTCCGCTTTGCACACATTGTGGAGAAGAACCAGGGTAAGGGCTGTTTCCCTTTCTTGAGCGGCAGTGAGACGCCTCCGTCGACGGCGGATGATCAGGTCGAGCTGACGGATGCAAGAAAGTCGGGGAAGGAGAGCAGGGCGTGTGCGGAGAAGCTGCTCCAGATGCAAATTGCTGGCCGCCTATGTAAGGTTCCGACCAAACAATTCTTGATGAACAGATGAGAGGAAGGAGATGATCACAAGAATAGTAGAAGCCATATTGTACGTACGTAGTAGAGACCTGGATTAGGCGCACATATTTAACCTTTAGCACAGACGGTTCGTATACCCAAACATTAATGATATAGACGCTTCGTATAACGATCGAGAGATGTTAATTAGACGATCGAAACACGAAGCATTCTGACATAAAGCTTATGACAGACGGTTTTTTATAAAAAACTGTTTGTGATAAGATTTACCACTGACAATTTTTAAACTTAGAACCATCTGTGATATTGATATCACAGACGGTTCTATGTCTAGAATCGTCTGTAATAAGCCTCCCTATAAATACCCTCTGGCTAGGGTTTTACCCGTATGCTGCAGTTATATTCTACATCTAAATCCCGATCTGTCTCGTCGCCGGTGCCTCCCCGAGCCCTCGCCGACCGCCTCCCCGAGCCCTCGCCGGCCGCCTCCCTGAGCCGTCCGCATTCGAAGACCGACGCTCGGCTCGCCTCCACGCCCGGCGCCTCCGCTCGCCCGTCGCCTGCGGTCGCCACCCCGAGCCCTCGCCGGCCGCCTCCCCGAGCCCTTGTCTGGCCTTTATGTGATGCTATGATTTGCTTTTTTAAAAATGATAGTAACTGAGTATAACTATGTTACCATCTCCTCATGGTGTTGCATGGTGTGGAGCAATAATAATATATGCCACATAGAACTAGTTTGTGTCATTTGCTTCATAGAACTTTGTTTAGAGACCTTGTAGTAATAATATATGCCATATAGACCTTCAAGGGGCATGAAGCAAGTGACACATTCTAGTGTATCCGGTTCAATGAACCTGATACACTAGTTTGTGTCATTTGCTTCATAGAACTTATTTAGAGACCTTGTAGTAATAATATATGCCACATAGACCTTAAAGGGGCATGAAGCAAGTGACACATTCTAGTGCATCCGGTTCAATGAACCTGATACACTAGTTTGTGTCATTTGCTTCATAGAACTTTGTTTAGAAACCTTGTAGTAATAATATATGCCACATAGACCTTCAAGGGGTATGAAACAAGTGACACAGTCTAGTGTATCCGGTTCAATGAACCTGATACACTAGTTTGTGTCATTTGCTTCATAGAACTTTATTTAGAGACCTTGTAGTAATAATATATGCCACATAGACCTTCAAGGGGCATGAAGCAAGTGACACACTCTAGTGTATCCGGTTCAATGAACCTGATACACTAGTTTGTGTCATTTGCTTCATAGAACTTTGTTTAGAGACCTTGTAGTAATAATATATGCCACATAGACCTTCAAGAGGCGTGAAGCAAGTGACACACTCTAGTGTATCCGGTTCAATGAACCTGATACACTAGTTTGTGTCCTTTGCTTCATAGTATTAGCAACTAAAGTTTGTGACCCGCGCATTTTTCAACATCATCGCCGGATGCGTCCCCTTATATATGTACGCACCAATTCTAAGGTTTGTCAATCTTCCCACATTTATTTCATACTTTTCAGCTTATATATGTACGTGCATTGATATTCCTATTGATAGGCTGCGCCCATCTCTACAACTGCATTGAAACAGCCGGACTTTGCAAAAATTCGAGGAGAGTGCGCTTGGTTTTTGTGGACTAAAGTCATAAGAGCAGATGGAGAGTTCCACTGCGCACAATGATTTTTTATTGCTCTTATCACTCCGGAATCGATGTCTCGCGAAAGGAATGGATCCATAATCAACGAACTTGTCGGCTGCATAAGCAATACTTGAATGGCAATCATGCACCATCTGTTCCTTTCGCGAGACGTCGATTCTGGATTGATAGAGCAATAAAAAATACAATGTTACCATCTAAGTGCAAATGCAATGTAGATCTTTTGTAATTGTGTATTTGTTAATGGATATTTTATTTCATTTCAATGAATTGATTTGCGAAATGGATGCTTTATGTTTGTGAAATGAAGTGCGATGTTAATTGGATACTTTATGTTTGTGAAATGAATTGAGATGTGAATTGTATGTATACATGTACATGTTGATCTGCTTGTTTCAGAGGGCATGGCTAGCATTTCCTGAGGCTAGCCAATAAACAGGAATAGTTTTAGGGGTAGGAAAGAATATCATAGACGGTTTTTAACTAAAAACCGTCTGTGATATCTGATAATCATAGACGGTTTGAAAACCGTCTGTGATAATTTTCGATTATCACTGACCCATAAATTCAAATGGTTCACAAAACCATCTGTGATGACGTTTTTGAACTGTTTGTGATGACCTTTTCTGTAGTAGTGCTCCCACAGGATCACTGGATCTTCGCCAACCCTTTTCGCCCCTCACCAGGCCCCTCCGTCGTTGGAACTCCAACGCCACCATACGGTCGAGCTCACACCGCCGGCTTTCACGTCGCCGGCCGCTTCCGGTCTTCCTCGAGCACCACGCCCATGGTAAATGGAATCCCCACCACTTCTTCTCTTTTCCACCCCCACCACTTGCCGCTAGTCACTGGACCGCCGGTGTCCCCTCGCTGGACTTGCCACCTTAGCGCCCGGGTGCCACGTGGCTGCACATGCCTATGCCACATAAGCAAAATCGACACAGTCAACAGTCACGTCAAAGGTCCCAAGCCATGTCAGCAAACCATGCCAAGCAAGCACCCACATGGCAGACATGTCAGCCACTTTGGCCAAGTCAGCACCACATGGCCTGCAACGTCATCCGCCATGTCAGCACCAGAGGCCTCCCTGCCCTGTCAGTGTTTAGGTGTCAGTGATAGTTGGTGGTTATCACAGACGGTTCCCGAGCCGTCTGTGATAACTACATTACAGACGGTCTTGATTTCTAACCGTCTGTGATAGACGAGTATCACAGACGGATTTTTATAAACAACCGTTTGTGATACTCTTTATCACAGACGGTTAGTAATCAAGACCGTCTGTGATACGAGACTATCACAGACGGTTAGTAATCAAGACCGTCTGTGATACGAGACTATCACAGACGGTTGTTTATAACCAACCGTCTATGATACTCGTCTATCACAGACGGTTAGTAATCAAGACCGTCTGTGATACGAGACTATCACAGACGGTTGTTTATAACCAACCGTCTGTGAGACTCGTCTATCACAGACGGTTAGTAATCAAGACCGTCTGTGATATACAAATATCACAGACGGTTAGTAGTAAGGGCCGTCTGTGATATCATTCACACCACAGACGGCACTCTTTGAAACCGTCTGTGATATTGTATCACAGACGGTTTTTAATAACGAACCGTCTGTGATACCAAGTGCATCATCCATTTTATTTGCTGTTTCTTGGCTAGCCTCAGGATATGCTAGCCATGCCCTCTGAAAGCAAGCAAGCAAGCAGATTACAGATAAATGACAGATATAAGTTAATTGCAACTCATAGTAAATTACAACAAAATTCGATACACAGATGAATGTAACAAACGGCCAGCAGATCACATGCATATATAGAATGAAAATCGTTACACAAAATCTGACAAATGCATTTAGTTGAAGGAATTGTTTGATTTGTACAGTTGAATCCAATGTTTCAACATCTAATTATCACCATTGCCGGCGTAGAACTCTCCACTCTTACTTATGACCTCTGCTACCAAGAATTGGGAGATGATTGCACGAATTTCGACGAGATTATCAAGATCATATGCACTTTGGTCGAACTTCACCCGCTGTCGCTACGAGCAATGTTAAGTCATTCATTAGCATATGTGTGTAATATAAATACATATATATAATCAGAAAATAATAATTATTGGAAGGACCTGACAAACCTCTGGATCATTGATCTTAGTACTCATGATTTCCTGCATATGGCAGCAAACGTAGAATCCACATACGTTGCCTTGTAGCTGCTGGTGGCACTGCAAAAATAGAATTACATACATCGGTATTGTCAATTCTAGAGGCATTATAACAAAGTATGATATAGGATTGTTGTGTTGTAGAGGGTACCGGAAATCGCGTCTGGTGTCGTAGCGTGTCACTGGATTTTATATCGTGTGATCCTCCTTGGGCAACATATTCGGCAAAAGCCCTACGTGATTCAAAAAACTTAGCCTCGGCCGTGGCAAACAAAAGAAATATTACAATAGAGTTATGTATGGAGGAAATGAGTTTACCTGTTAAGTACTTCTTGCACAGGACTGAAGTCGTGGTTGCTCCTAAGGAGGGAATCAAGGTATATTACCTTGCTCCACTTTGGTACAATCACAATCAAAATCCAGTGATGCCTAGTCATGTGTGTCGCCATAGTGATTAATCCTAAGTTCATGTTGCATGTAAAGTACAAATGAAACATATGTGTGGCAACTAGTGAAGCACTTACCCTTGGTTGAAGGGTACCATGACGTACTCCTTGTCGCTGTGAGCAATCAATCCCCTCGTTATGTAACCTTGCACGAAGGATGCATCTGCGTTGATAGATTGCTCGGAGACCAAGTGAGGGTCGAGGAAACCCACTGGTCGTCGCGTTCGCCGGACTTCTTGGATCATATATCTATACATAAAGAAAGAGTAATGACATTTATCTGTATAACGTGAATGTAGAACTTCATTGTACAGTACACTTACAGTGTCCAGCATCGTAGAAGTGAGGCGTCGAGTTCGTCGAGATTGAATAGTAAGAATAAATCTTCGAATGTCACGACGATGTAGCCCGTGTCGTGGAGGAAATGTGTCTCGTTATATTTCAGAGTGAATGCACTCTGCCGGTTTGGCTTCAAGTTGGACTTCTCCATGTACCAGGCATGCAATCTATTGCAAATCATACCAAGATGGCGTAATTGTGAGTCGGGCACCAACGACACTCCTAGAGTAAACGTCCATGGCACGGGACGCGGCTTAATTTTCTTCGCATGAGCCTTGGAGGCCTTGGAGCCTCGCTTGTGAGATGATCTCGGTGGCGTCTCGGCGGGAGCCGATGCAACAGACTTTACTGGATTTGAAGGTGGAGGTGGAGCCACCGGAGCCGATGTGCCAGGTCCAGGGCGACGTCCCTCTTGGGCCACTGGATGTGAAGATTGTGGCACGGACATGTCGAGGACGATGTCCCTCTTGGGCCACTGAACGAATGTGTGGACGGCATCCCCTAATGTCTTAATCTCTTCGTTTGGGGGCTTCTCAAGAGGGACGGACTTAAAAATATCATTAATCATGTCCACCTGGACCTTTATGAAACCGGTGTCTACTTGTACACCGTGCACCAGCGTCCCTGGCAGCAATGGATACACCATGCCGCGCCCAGCGTCAACGAGAATAGAGCCAACAAGCCTGACTTTGAGGCTGCAAGGCATGGGCTCCTACATAACGATACAAGAGATGAGTTAAGGCGTCCACCAGAGAGATCTATGTACCATTCTAAAGAGGTACATTACCTGAATGTCATCAATACGTAAGTGGTCATCGCTATGTTCAGAAATTGGTGTGGACGCGCAGCTACTGCGACGTTGAGGGGGACTGGGTACCGCAGTACTAGGAGTGGGTTGCGATTGGTTGCGGACTTGTCTCAGTTCTTCCCGCAATGAATCTATCTCTCCTCGAAATGAGCCAGTCTGCTCTTGAAGTGAGGCAGATAGTTGTTCCTCAAGTTGAGCATGAAGCTCCTGTTTTATTTGTTCGCTGCGGTACGCCTTGGATCTCTTCCTACTCCTATATGTCTCGGAGTAATATGGAAATCCGTGCCTCCAAGGTACATAAACCCCCATGCCTCGTGTGCGACCTGGGTACTCCTTGTTTCCCAAGGCCTGTGATAGTAAATCTATCTCCCTATATTCTTCAAAGGAGCCACGAGAAGATTCGGTAGTCAATGATTGCTGCAAGAGGCAATTAATCATGTTATTTTTGAACGCGCGCTCGTTTGCGATCCCGGCAAATGGCGGAGAGGCCTCCGATCGGATTGCGACCTCATCCTGCATCCTCCATTGCGGGATTTTACCCGCGTACCCAGCAGTGCCGAGTCTGTGAGGGTGCGTGTTTTGTGACTGGAGATCCTTGTGCGCCGCACTTTGTTGTACAAATTCGGGCGTCGTCTTCATCTGCACAAAGGCCTCCCGTGTTTACGGCGACACGAAAGGATACTTCGTGAAGGGCGTGACATCCTCGGCCACGTACTTCGTCACAAGAGTGCTCTTAAAATTCTTCCATGCTTTTCCCATCGCGAGGAGCGCTTGCCGTTGCACGAGTCCCTGTGCTTCTGCTGGGAACTCGAACGAATTTGTAAGTTCCTCCCATAGCTGATTTTTGTGATCCTTTGTCAAATCTTTCCAGCTTGCTATGGTGATGGGGACCCGTTGCCTTCCAATTATCCCGCAGGTAGTCCGAAATGATGACGCTGCTTTCGACGGTTCCAGAGGGACCCCATCCGGAGAGACCACCGTGATGGTCATTCGGGCCTCTGGCCATTTCGATACTCCTCGGCCACGTTTAGATTTCGCAGTCTTGGGAGCGTGAGACCCAGATGACGACGACGAAGACTGTGTGGACGCCATCTCTCTTCTAAGAAAAAACTAACTGAAGTGAGCTATGGACCCAACTTGTCAAAGTTCTATGAATCAAGTGACACAAACTAGTGCATCAAGTTCATTGAACAAGATACACTGGAGTGTGTCACTTGCTTTATGCCCTTTGACAAAGTTCTAACGATTAGCTAATTGCAGTGAGCTATGGGCCTTCCAAATAGACCTTGCAGTTAACAAGTGCAGCATATATTATATGCTACATAAAATACATGTGAAGCATATATCATAAAATACATGTGAAGCATATAACATGTTAAGCATATAACATAAAATACATGTGAAGCATATAACATAAAATACATGTGAAGCATATAACATAAAATACATGTGAAGCATATAACATGTTAAGCATATAACATAAAATACATGTGAAGCATATAACATAAAATACATGTGAAGCATATAACATGTGAAGCATATATATATCATAAAGCTAACATGTGAAGCACAGGGAGGGACCGGCGTCGGGAGGAGGCGGCGTCGGGAGGTAGCGGCGTCGGGAGGGACCGGCGTCGGGGGGGACCGCCGGCTTCGGGAGGGAGCGGCGTCGGGAGGGAGCGGCGGCGTCGGGAGCGGCGGCGTCGGGAGGGAGGGACCGGCGTCGGGGGGGACCGCCGGCTTCGGGAGGGAGCGGCGTCGGGAGGGACCGGCGGCTTCGGGAGGGACCGACGGCGTCGGGAGGGACCGGCGGTGGGAGGGAGCAAAACCTAGCTAGCAGGGGCGCTGCAGAGTGGAGACAAGAGACTGTGGCAGAGCGGACTCCGCAGACCTAGCTGCGGGTATTTAAAGATGATCTATCACAGACGGTTCTATCAATATAACCGTCTGTGATATGCATATTATCACAGACGGTTATATCGATAGAACCGTCTGTGATAATGCATATCACAGACGGTTATATTGATAGAACCGTCTGTGATAGCTCATTTTAAAATACCCGCAGCTAGGTCTGCGGAGTCCGCTCTGCCGCAGTCTCTTGTCTCCACTCTGCAGCGCCCCTGCTAGCTAGGTTTTGCTCCCTCCCACCCCTGCTACCCATATTATCACAGACGGTTATATCGATAGAACCGTCTGTGATGTGTTATCACAGACGGTTTCTTTTGATAAACCGCCTGTGATAGTTCACTATAAATACCCGCAGCTAGCTAGGTTCCTATGTCATTTTACAATTACAATATGGAACATAGATACATTTATGAAAAAACGCAAGCATAACCTATATCATTTATTACACTTTGGCTATATCATTTTAAATAAAGCCCTTCATGATGATCGATATGCATATAGCTTGCTTCATCGCCTTGTTCTTCATCGAGCCTGATGCCGTCTCCGAATGGAGGCAAATCATCAAATTGATTGTACTCTTCCTCATCCACAACATTCTCAACCCCGACAATCCTTCTTTTTCCCTGAAGAACTACATGGCGCTTCTTATTTGCCGGGTCGGTTACATAAAATACTTGAACAACTTGCCTCGCGAGTACGAATGGTTCGTCTTTGTATCCTACACATTCGAGGTCCACGGTAGTGACGCCGTACTTGTCAACCTTTACACCCCGTGGGAGTTGGACCCAACGACACCGAAATAGAGGAATTTTGAAAATTACGTAGTCAAGCTCCCAAATCTCCTCTACAAGCCCGTAGTACGAGCTTGGGCCAGCGGTACGGCCGTGCGAATCATAGGCATCTATGCGGACACCTGAGTTCTGCACTGTGCTCTTTCTATCTTGATCTGTTGTATAAAATGTGTAGCCATTAATGTCGTATCCTTGCCATGTCACAATTGTAAATTTTGGCCCTTTTGCCAACCATTGTAGTGTTTCATTTGACGACCTCCTAGTCAATTGCGCCTTCAACCATTCGTTGAACTGACAGTTGTGTTGTCTCGTGATCCAAACTTCTGACTGGCCTGCATTCTCCTGACGTAGCATGTCCTTGTGCTCTTCAATATATGGGGTCACTTCAGTCATGTGTTGTAAAACCATGAAATGGGCTTGAGCATACGTATTTTGATCCGGAGTTATTGCTTTCCTCCCGATAGTCCCTATACCCTCTAACCTCCCCTCGTGACGAGATAGAGGTACACCTATCGGCTCTACCTGAGCCATGTAGCCGATGCAGAATTCAATGACCTCTTCTGTTGTATAACCTTCGATGATGCTACCCTCCGGTCGAGATCGATTGCGTACATAGGACTTCAGAATTCCCATGTACCTCTCGAAAGGGTACATATGACGTAGAAATACGGGGCCACATATTTTTATCTCTTTCACAAGGTGGACAATGAGATGGACCATGATATCAAAAAATGATGGAGGGAAATACATCTCTAGATGACATAGAGTTATCACCACCTCGGTTTGCAGAGCATCTAGTCCATCCGGATCAATGACCTTCTGAGCAATTGCGTTGAAGAAATAACATAGCCTTATGATTGTCACTCGAACCTTGTTCGGCAAAATACTTCTAATTGCAACAGGTAGCATTTGAGTCATTAGCACATGACAGTCGTGAGACTTCATGCCAATTAATTTCAAATGTTCCATGGAAACAAGTTTCTTCATGCTTGTCGAGTGACCGGATGGAACTTTCACACCATTTAAGGACTGGCACAATTCAGTTCTCTCGGACTTAGACAGAGTGTAACATGCTGGGGGAAGGTACGTCCGGCCTTTATCGGTCTCTATCGGTGCTAACTCGGTCCTGATGTTCATAGCGACCAAGTCACGCCTTGCGTTAACACCATCCTTTGTTTTGTCAGGAATGTTCAGTAAGAGACCAATCAAACTGTCACATACATTCTTCTCTACGTGCATGACATC
>CM029622.1:19072395-19136588 GCA_017311315.1 Dendrocalamus latiflorus | reverse complement strand
GATGCAATTGCGAACTTCTAAGTGCTCCCAATAAGGCAAGTCCCAAAATATTGACCTCTTTTTCCACATGTTCTTCCTCAATTTACGTCCCTTTCCAAACACAACATTTATATCCTTGACCATATCATACACCTCTTTCCCGCTAAAAGGTCTTGGTACTGAGTCATCCTCTTTTTTTCCGTCAAATTGTTTCTTCATCTTGCGGTATGGGTGATACTTTGGAAGGAACCTACGGTGATGCATGTACACAGTTTTTCGGGAGTTGTTTAACCACACACTCTCCGTATAATCTAAGCAGTGCGGACACGCTTTGGCTCCTTTTATACTAAACCCTGACAGGTTACCAAGGGCAGGAAAATCATTAATGGTGCAGAACAACATGGCCCGTAGAGTGAAGTTCTCTCGTTTGTCCGCATCCCATACATGTACCCCTTCATTCCACAGTGTTGCAAGATCTTCCACCAATGGGGCTAGGAACACATCAATATCGTTGCCAGGTTGCTTCGGCCCTTGGATAAGTAGTGACATTAAAATATATTTCCGCTTCATACACAGCCAAGGAGGAAGGTTGTACATGCACAGAGTCACGGGCCAGGTGCTATGTCGACTGCTCATGTTACCAAAAGGATTCATTCCATCTGTACTCAACCCAAACCTTATATTTCTCGGTTCCACACCGAAATCTACAAACATCCTATCGATGTTCCTCCATTGGGCAGAATCAGCAACATGTCTTATCATTCCGTCTTTCTTACGGTGCTCGCAGTGCCAACGCATCAATCTTGCATCCTTGCGGTTTGCAAATAAACGCTTCAAACGGGGGATTACAGGAAGATACCACATCACCTTAGCAGGAGGTCCTTGCTTCACCTCGATGCCCTTCCCATCATCAGAGTCATTTTTACGTTTGTATCGGGATGCTTTGCACAACGGACAAACATGTAAGCTAGCATACTCTTTACGGTACAGGATACAATCATTCTGACATGCATGTATTCTTTCTACTTCCATTCCTAATGGACAAGAATCTTCTTGGCTTGGTAGGTGGTTCTCGGCAACACATTTCCCGTTGGAAGCATGTCCACTAGGAGACCTAATAATGCCGTGAAACTCTTGTCGGACCAACCATTGCTTGCCTTCAATTTTAGCAGTTCTAGAACTGATGACAACCTCGTGTATTGCAGCTTGCAGCCCGGGAACAAAGGTTTCTCCGAGTCCTCCATCAAGCCCTCGAATTTACCAAACTCTCTCTCACTATAGTTCCCTTCTGCATCACGTAACATCTGATCCAGATTATCATCCTGCGACCTATCCTCATGATCCAGATTGTCATCCTGCGACCTATCCTCATGATCCAGATTGTCATCCTGCGACCTTTCCTCATGATCGAAAGAACAGTCCACAACTGGCATATCGTTGCCTCCCTCGACTATGTCATAACTACCTTCTTGTGTACTCTTCTCTTCACTGTGACTGGTCCAACATTTGTACCCTTTTCTGAAACCCATTCGAATCAAGTGAGCTTCAATCTGCGCTGAGTTGCTAAACATCTTGAGATTATCACAATCAATACATGGGCAATACATATATTTCATCCCCTTCTTCAACATATCCAGCTCGGCCGCCCTTCTAAAGGCAGACACGCCAGTAATGTACTCTTCACTCACACGGTTCTCAATATACATCCAGCTTCGGCCCATCTACGCTACACAAGTGAAAAATGGGTGTCAAAAATGATTATTACCTCTACTACTAACCTCTGATCAGATCACTAAGAATGTTCAGTAATTGAATACTAATCTCTGATCAGATCACTAAGAATGTTAAGTAATTGAGTATGCTAACCTCTGATCAGATCAATAAGAAGACGGTGATATTTTTTCACCCCCAACTCCCTAAAGCCGGCCGCCTTGCTCCACCGATGCAGCGCAATGAAGACAGATCGGTGTCGACATCCTTCAAGCAAGTACGCCAAGTAATTAATACTACGCAGAATATCACAGATGGTTCCAACTACAAACGGTCTGTGAAAATTACATATCACAGACGGTTCGTATTAATACTCGTCTGCGAATTATCACCGACGGTTATTAATATTAACCGTCTGTGATTTCTGCCTATCATAGACGGTTCGCATAAATAACCGTCTGTGATAGTCTCATTATCACAGACGGTTCGTAACACGAACCGTCTGTGATGTACATAATATCACAGACGGTTCGAAATATCAACCGTCTGTGATTTATGCGTATCACAGACGGTTCGTGTATAGAACCGTCTGTGATAGTCCTTCACAGACGGTTTACATTACAAACCGTCTGTGATAGTTACACGGGGATGAACTGTTTCGTCAGGCGCATGACTGCCAACTCGAAGCATATATAGCATAGCATTCGAGGCACATCCGAGGCCTGCTGCTGTGTCTTGAGGAATGCCAAGAGCTGGTCTTCAGATGTGGCTGCCACATCTGAAGACCAGTGTGGCTGCCACATCTGAAGACCAGCTCTTGGCATTCCTCAAGACACAGCTGCAGGCCTCGGATGTGCCTCGAATGCTATGCTATATATGCTTCGAGTTGGCAGTCATGCCCTGACGAAACAGTTCATCTTTCCCGACAAAATTCAAGGCAATTTTATTACAATAGTGCAAAGAAAAGACATTCCCAGATTCTTGGTTGAGCTGGTCGAGGAACATGCAAATACAGAGGCAAGCACAAAAACTCAACAACACATTCAGATCGATCTATTACAGGATAACAAGCTAACAAACCCTTCGTGGCACGACGGTCACACTAAACAAGACACACTTACGACACTTACGGCAGGTGCTAGCTCACAGCGGAGGGGAGATGCATACAGGAAGCTAGCTAGTGGATGAACTCACGCGTGACTAGTACCGGTGGAAAGGTTGATGGGGAGTTATTAATAAGGGCCAGGCCGTGGGAGGAACTGGTGCCAGCCATTCGATGTGGAGAGAATAGACGGGTGAGATCGAAATCCTGTGTATACGCCAATTATTGGTGACATGTGATTATTACACACCAATTATCAGTGACATGGGATTATTACAGACGGTTCTTAACAGGAACCGTCTGTGTTATCTGGCTTTTCACAGACGGTTTGTGTTAATAACCGTCTGTGAACTTTCACAGACGGTTCTTAACAGGACCCGTCTGTGTTATCTCGATTGGTATAGACGGTTCGTATTAAGAACCATCTGTGAAAGTTCACAGACGGTTATTAACAAAAACCGTCTGTGATGTCTCAATTATCACAGACGGTTCATGTTAATAACCGTCTATGAAAATATCACAGACTGTTGCCAGTAAAACCGTCTGTCATAACGCTTCGCGCGTGTTTCTATTGCCAGAACGCTTCGCGCGTGTTTCGATTGCCAGAACGCTTCGTGTTTCGATTGCCAGAACGCTTCGTGTTTCGATCGTCTAATTAACGTCTCTCGATCGTTATACGAAGCATCTATATCATTAATGTTTGGGTATACGAACCGTCTGTGCTAAAGGTTAAATATGCGCGCCTAATCCAGGTCTCTTCTACGTACGTACAATATGGCGCCTTCTATTATTCTTGTGATCATCTCCTTCCTCTCATCTGTTCATCAAGAATTGTTCGGCCGGAACCTTACACAGGCGGCCAGCAATTTGCATCTGGAGCAGCTTCTCCGCACACGCCCTGCTCTCCTTCCCCGACTTTCTTGCATCCGTCAGCTCGACCTGATCATCCGCCGTAGACGGAGGCGTCTCGCTGCCGCTCAAGAAAGGGAAACAGCCCTTACCCTGGTTCTTCTCCACAATGTGCGCAAAGCGGAAGAAGCTCTACGCGCATTGGAGAGACTGATGGATAGCCTTGCCGATCAAGCAGAAACGGCAGATTCTGAGGAATCTTATAATGCTATCCTCTACGAGATTATGGGCTATGCTACTGATTATTTGCCCAGGCTGGAGGAGGAAGTGCTGAGGACAAGGACAATCTTAACGGTGTTCGAGCAGTCAGTGGCTGATCCTCCAAGTCCCAAAGTCGAAGAAAAAGCGTACGAAGCCCAAAAGATTACAATCTGGGAAACTCTTTACCTGTGCGACTTTTGTAGTAAATTTGCCTCTAATTGAAACTAATAAATTTGCCTTTAATTTGCGATTTCTTGTCTCAGTAGTTCTGTAGTAAAGTTATTAGAAGCAATGTGTACTTATATATTAAACTCTGATCATGAACAGATTAGAATATGACAGACAAAGGACATCACAGACGGTTCTTGTCAAAAACCGTCTGTGAACATTCACAGACGGTTTCTTAAGAAGAAACGTCTGTGATAGTCTAGACAACACTGACGGTTTTTAATTAAAAACCGTCTGTGATAATTCCATATTATCACAGACGGTTTTTAATAAAAAACCGTCTGTGATACTAAAGTATCACAGACGGTTCAACCTTAAGGACCGTCTGGGATACTCGACCACTAACACAGACGGTGTCCAAATTAAAACCGTCTGTGTTAGTGTCAATCACAGACGGTTTTGTCTAACCGTCTGTGATGTAGCCGTCCAGTATAGCCTCTTCTGTAGTAGTGGAATAACGTTAGCATGACATTATAATTCCCTTTTTTTAGTAGAAAATAATTCAGCCAAAAATCTAAATTCCATGCTAATGTCATAATTACCATTTCCTTTAGAAAAAATAATTCCAATAATTCTAGTTTTTCAATTTCTTTAGAATTTAAATTTCCAGATGCCCATTCTCCTTCATCCTAGCTCCGATCGAGCCATTCAAATTTTTAAATTCATCAAAATTTTCAATCTATCTATTTTTGCCCCCTTTTTAATTTTTGGAGTTTATTTTAATTTATTTGGATTTTATTTGAGTTTGCTTCGGAATTTTTACATGTAGACTGCACTGATTTTGAAAAATTTTATGTCGACAATTTGCACCAATCCGCAGAGCAAGACAAGTCACACACTTTAACCATGTTGAACCTAATTTACAAATAAATTTACCTTATTTTGAATTATATTGTATGCTTAATTTTATCAAATGTATTTTAATTCAGTTTTTAATTTAGTTATTGCCTACTTGTTAATTCCTCCATTGACATTGAATTCTCTGATATCTTATCACACTAGAATAAAACTCTAGTTAGTATACTAGTGTGGCTAGAGAATTTTTGTATAAATGGTTAGACCTGCATAGTTATAACTTTAGGTTTGGGATACCTCTTTCACATAAAATGATGAACTTTTAAAATGTATTCTTGACTTCGGTGAGTCAAGAAAGTCTATAAAATATTTGAAAGAAAATACAAACTTGTTTTAGACTAGGGCAAATGATTAGATGGTGGGTGCTTGCTGGTATGCATTTGTTGTTCAATCACAATATTGATTGCTAGGCACGAGGGGTATGTGGGTAGTGCCTAAGTCAATTAAGGACCAGTCTGTGAGGTACTGCTACAAATCTCTTTTCGTACTACCACAAGGCTAGTATGGGATAGTCTTGGGTGACTAATTTGTGGGTCTGAACCTAAGTCTCGTTGTAGGTTGAAAGTGAGCATGATCTCTTCGCCATACACCCAAGAAGTGTGCTAATCACATGGCAATATGAGTTGATCATGTCTTAAGGGTAAAGTTGTACAACCTCTATAGAGTGTATAAACTATCCTAAATAGCCGTGCCCATGGTCATGTGCATTCTGAGTAAAGTTTTTCACAGATTAGATTTTGTTTTCAAAAATGGTTTATAAAATGCTTATGGATGGATGGATCTATATGAGATTTTTTGGAAAAATGGTCCGGATAGAATACCCATGGTTAGGTTGGTGTCAGGTCAGTGCCTGCACTAATAATATTATTTTTCTCAAATTACTCTCTTTACTTACTGTATTAAATTTAGCATTTTCATACTTATTTATTGTATTTCTTTAAATGCTGCTTTATGCTCAAATAACCATATATGCTTTCCTTTGTTACCTTTATCGTTATATTGCATTCTCCCGTGTAACTTGTGGAGTGCAAGTTTGTACTCACCCTTACTATCTCATCTCAGATGAGGATAGCTTTGACTATGATGATGACCTGGACAAGTAGGCCGCGTCTTACTGTCGTTTGCCTGTGGGTAGGCTTAGTGAGCTTCTTCCGCTTTGGTGTTTTTCTTCCGCTGCTATTATTTAAATTTGGCCTGTGGGCCGTGGATGTAAAATTTGGCCTATGGGCCGTGGATGTAAACTTTGGCCTTCAGGCCCATATTTAGTTAATGAATAAATGTCATTATAGTTGATATTTATCTTTGTTGTCCACTGTGTGCACTAGCTGATCCTGGACTAGTGTGATTTACACAGAGAATTCAAGAGTCATTACTCCGGGGTCCGACAGATAGGAATCTGGACTTGGAGAGGAGATGATCATCATCAAGTGAAAGCTCCAAGTGGATACGCAAGGCAAAGGTATAATTAGCATAAGCTAAAAATATTTTCCTAGTTTTTTACTGATCTCAGTATTTGGTTGGGAGACTGGATTGCTAGTATAGGTTATCGTACTATTAAGATAGGTCTTGTCTAGTAGCTTGAGTCTCATCATGTGTTGATAGCTCAATTCTGCTTGCTTTAGCTCTCCACGGCATGATGCTATTATTTGTGAATGTGTTTCACAAATAGTTGAGGCTTATGTATTATCCTTATAGCATGTGACTATGATGAGGACATGACCCCTATGGATACAACCATATTTGCTATGTTTGCTATTCCAGTTACAAGAGCTCGTGCACTTCACTTAAATTATCAAGTGAGCTCGTTTTTAGGACTGCCTTTATATTATATTAACTATATGATACTATCTTAGGATGGAAATATATATTTGTGCAGCACCACATCACTTTTGGTTCAAGACGAGCAAGAGTTTGAGCTGGACCCATTTTGTAATCCAATTTGGCCTCCAGAGACAGCACCGACTTCAAACGAGTATAACTTTCACATACATAGTCCGTTTGAGCTCCACGAGTACTTGATTGAAAGCTTATCTTGTCCTCTTTCCAATAGACTTGACCCATTTTCAAAACTCTATCTGAGGGCACCGTTATCTACTGCTATATATGATTCTAAAATGGACCATTGTTGCACCACCTCCACTTGGGCCTATGGGCCTTGTAACCATAGAGGCGTGCGCCCACCCCCTGGCCGCCACCCTCTGGCTGTCATTCTCATATAGTCTTATTGGTGTTTTAATACCGATATTACGTATAATTTGTTTGGATTTAGGGAAACTCTAGAAGACTCAGTGTATGAACATATGGAATAGAAGGCCTCAATCCATTTTGGGAATGGTCTTAGGATATCGGGACCCTAGGTCGCAAAAGGCCAAGATGGAGAAATAGTTTGGAGAGCTTGGGCCGGTTGGTGTATTTGCCTGCTATGAAACTAGCATTGCACACACTCTTGACTAGCTCTTTGGCATCATTGAGAGCTGTCGGCCAGTACAAATCTTGTCGAAAGACCTTACTGACTAGCGTTCTATAGGAAGTTTGTGCTCCACAGATGTCCCTATGTATGCCGTTAAGGAGTTGTAATCCTTCTTTCTGCGATATGCATCACATGAGAACCCCTTGAGTACTTTGTTTATAAAGTACCCCATCAGTCAAGGTATGCATCTTGGCCTTACGGGATAAATGATCTGCTTTGAGATCATCATTGGGTATAGAACCCTTTTGAAGATACTCATAGATGGAAGCCATCTAGGTATCCTTGTACTCGATAGATGCTGCCTCATTAGGAGTCATCTCTGGTACTTCAACCAGAGATGACTCTTGAGTTGCTCCAAGAAGACTCCTAGTGGTATTTGTTATCGGGAAGAAGCTATTCGAGCAAACTGGTCCATGAGAAAGTTATCATTCTGAGAGATATACTCTAATTGGAAATGAAAAAAATGCTTCGCAAGCTTCTAGACTTCTAGCAAGTACTGAGACATGGCCGAACTCGAGCATTGATACTCTTTGCTGACCTGATTCACGACTAGTTGAGAGTCACCTCTCACGAGTAGTCGACGAATCCTGAGCACTTTAGCATCTCGTATGCCAGCCAACAAACCTTCATACTCAACAACGTTATTAGTGGCTGGAAAGAGTAATCGGATGACATACTTTAAGTTATCTCCCTCAGGAGATTCCAGGACCACCCAGCCCCCGAGCCACTTATTGTAAGTGACCCATTGAAGTACATCGTCCATTGGCAGTGGGAATCATACTGTTGGGGATTCTAAACAGGTTTAGGATTTTTCCACTCAATGATAAAGTCTGCCAAGATCTGGGATTTAATAGTCATTTGGGACATGAAATGGAGGTCGAACTCCCCAAGTTCTACCGACCATTTTGTCATGCGCCCCGCTATTTCCCTATTATGGAGGATCTCGCCTAAGGAAAACTCAGACGGCACAACAATTTTGTACGTCTGAAAATAATGCCTCAACTTCATCGAAGACATGAGGAGGGCACAGAGAATTTTTTGGACCTGAGGGTAGCACTCTTTAGGACCATGTAAAACTTCCCTTACATGGTATACTGGTCGTTAGACGCCTTCGCGTTCTACGACCAATATAGCACTTATTGCCTATGGCATGGTGGACAGATATACGAAGAGTGTCTCACTTGGTCTTGGAGAAACCAGAATAGGAGCACTTGTGAGATATCTCTTGACATCCTCAAAGGCATCGTTAGCCTCTTTCAACCACTCAAAACACACATGTTTCCTTAGAAGCTTGAAGAAAGGAAGTTCTTTCCCTCCTAGTCGTGCAATGAAATGACTTAGAGCCGCCATGCTCCCTATGTGTTTTTGAACTTATTTCTTTGTGGTTGGAGGGCGCATCTGCTCGATAGCCTTGATCTTTTCAGGATTTGCCTTGATACCTCTTGCCAAAACAAGGAACCCGAACAACTTTCTTGAACAAACTCCGAACACGCACTTCTCAAGATTGAGTTTCAAGCGGTGCTTTCTGAGGTTGTCGAATGTCTCCTACAGATCTGAAATGTAATTAAGTCATTTGATGCTCTTGATGACCCAATCATCAACATAGGATTCCATGTTTTGGCCCATTTGATGTATAAAACTCAATTGCATCAAACGTTGAAAAGTTGGACCAGCATTTTCAAGCCAAATGGCTTTTTTGACATAGAAAAATACTCCAAATGGAGTAATAAATGGGGTCTTCTCTTCATCTTCTAAACACATACTAATCTGGTGATAACTAGAGTATGTATCTAGAGAACTTAACATTTCACCACCAATAGTCGAATCAACCAATTGATCAATATGAGAAAGCGAAAAATCATCTTTTGGACAAAATTTATTTAAATTAGTATAGTCTATACACATATGCCACCTACCATTAGACGTCCTAACCATTACAAGGTTAGTCAACCACTGTGAGTAATCGACTTCTTTTATAAAACCTACTTTTAGTAACTTGTCCAATTCTGATTTGATAGTGTCTCATCGATCTAGTGTAAATCTCCAAATTTGTGTTTTACGGGCTTCTTATCAGGATGTAGAGCACACGAATGGCTACCACGCGAATACATCAGTGTTTACCCAGAGAAAAGTGATGAGGGCGTCTTACTATGTGGGGTTGGAAGTAACCCCGATGCAAACTATCTTCGAAGGCTCTGCTGGGTCCAGAGGAACCTCCTTGACTACTTCGTTCGACTTCAACGTGGCTTTAGGCTGCAAGTGCTTGCTCGAAGGCTGCACCTTGGTAGCTTCTCGAGTAGGTAGCTGACCAACCATCTCGAGGGACTTGCGGTCGTATGTTAGTGCCATTGTCTTATCATAGCGAATTGTAATAACTCCCTTGGGAGCTGGCAACTTAAGACATTGATATTCATAGTGAGCGCTATTAGAAAACATGCCAAAGTTGGTCATTCGAGTATGGTGCCATACACCATGTCGAAGTCGACCACATCAAAGGAGACTTTCTGTCTCCAAATTGCTCAGAGAATCGAACGTGACAGACAGAGAAACTTGGCTAGGTTTGGCCAAAGACCTTGGTACGATTCCATGAAATGAATATCGTATAGGCTTTATTCTAGGACGAGGCACTTGCATCTCGTCTAGAGTGCTAATAAATAAAATATTTGAAGAACTGCCACCACAATCAATACCTGATTTACTCGACAATTGTTGATCGTAGGCTCAACCATGATCGGAAACTTGGGTCGAGTTGAAAGAATCGGGCAATCACTCTTCTCGAAAGAAATAGTGACTTCTGACCACTTCAGAAAATTATTGACAAGGGAAGGGTCAATAGAGTGTATCTCACGTTTGATGGCTTTATAGTGCCACTTTGACACATACGCTGATAAACCTCTGTAAATGTGCTTGATAGTGTGCTTTAGATCCTGGAAAGGTATGCCCTCGTCCTCGCCCAAGTGCTTTCAACCACTCGACTGTCCCACCTCCTCAAGCATGAGAAGTGGTCCCTTGCCAGAATAGTAATCCTCGAGTTTTCATTGGAAAACTCGGCAAATGCGAAGGTCGTGCCCCTCCTTCTTGTGAAGAGGACACCACCAAGGCTTGTTGTCCTTCTGAGCGGGTGCCTTATCTTTGCCCCGATCAGAGTATTATTTGAAGTTTTGTGGCTCTTTATCGCCTATGTCCAAGACTTCCTTCGAAGTTCTAACATGAGGCTTCTGGTCTTTGGCCTTATTCTTGGACTTCTTGGCTTCTTCATCCTCTTACTCCCTTCACCTTGCTCTTTGGAACCATGGTTATGCTGATCGATGGACTTAGTCCATTCAACCACTTCAGCAGTAGTCACGTAGCGATCAACCATCTCAAAAAGCTCGGTGACAGTAGTTGGAGGATTCAAGGTAATGTCCTCTATGAACATCCTATTATGTACTCCTTGCTTGCATGTTTTGATGATAGAAGCGTTAGAGACCTCTAGAATTGAATTATGAACCTAACTAAAGCGTGGGATGAATTGCTGTAGAGTCTCATTGCTACCCTGCTGCATTCGTTGCAGGTCATCCTCCTTCCCAGGACGGTTGTATATGCCCTAAAAGTTGGCCAATAAAAGATCACAGAGGTTTCACCATGAGTAGATCAACTCGAATGGTTGATGAGTGACCATAACTAAGTAGATCCTTCGAGCACCATTGGAAGATAATTGGCCATGATGTGCTAGCCTCCTCCTACGACCTGGACTGTAGTTGTGTCGATCTGGAGGAATTCAATGGGATTTGGGGCTCATCAAACTTTCCCATGTTTACTAGTCGAAACCGTTGTGGCCAGCATACTGCTCAAAGTTCAGGCCTGATGCCCAACATCTGGTAACAATTTCTTGATGCCTTCTTTGCGAAAAGGGTAGTTGGTGTCACCAGGTGATCGCACTCGGTAATGCTAGTAGTCAATAGACCAAACCTGTAATAGGCCTTATCCGTACGAGGGTAGTACTCCCTGTACTCCATATACTATTGCAGATTGCTTACCCGAAGTGGTGATCGATCACCTCCTTGATGAACCCGTCGATTTGGAGTCATTCGAGGAGCTCTCTTTTGGCTGGAGTTGTGGTTAGGAGACCGTCGCAACCTGTCATCACATCGAACCCTACGAGGTGAGTTCTGTGATTGGCTAGATGTGGTCGTACCTGTCCAACAACCAAAGTAATGTGACGATGGCCCGATCTTCCAAAAGGTACTGATAAGTCGATTGTGGAGAACACGATGTTGATGATCCAAAGGCCCCGACCAAAACAGATCGAACCCCTCGCAATCACTACAACACTGCTCCGTTGGTTATCAACCGTGCCGAACGCGGTTGACCTCGCCAAGAAGGCTATCTCCTGCAAGCGAATCGAGAACACAAGCAAGAGAGTATAAGATGCAATCTGAAATTGTATTGCGAATAAAGATTAAGTTCACAAGTTGGGGTTCCTCAACCAAATGTGCAGTGAAACTGCTAAGCAGAATAATCTCTTAAGAAAAACCCGAGAGAAAACTAAAGGGGTGCGACCTCCTTAAATAGGGGAGGGGAAAGCCGCACTTATCTAAGGAAAAGGGTGCGGTACTATTCACGGTTACTGTTCATGTGAACAGTACCCATGAATACGGCGGCGGCCCAAATAGCCTAAGTGGTGATATAAGGCCCAAGGCCCACTTTGACTCGGACTAGAAAAGTGACGTGACTTGTTTGGCAGTTTCTGCTCTGCTCGGATGGAGTTTGGAGGTGAGATTAGATCCATCTGAACGTAGACTCCAAGAGCTTTCCAAAGAGTACTCACAGGCTCCGAGAACCTTCTGGATCAAAAGTTATGGCCGTTTGAAGTAGACGTTGTTAAACATGCCGAATCTGAGTCGAACTCGCGAACAGGACTTTGATTGCGCTTGACGGTTCCACTTCTACACTTGAGCTCGCGTGGTTCTTCCCCATGGTTCCTAAGGAGGATTAAACCATCACAATAATTAAGTAGTATGCCATTCTTTGAAACATCTGTATGCAAACTTAGGAATGCATTCACCTGATGGTTAAGTTGACGTGCTCTCGCTCGAGTCATTGGTCCTTCTATCATAGTTTCAGTTTGTTGTGGAGTCGGCACAGTTGTATCTATGGAAAGGATGTCCTCATCATCATCCCCTTCTTGAATTGGAGTTGTCCTCGACTCAACTCATCTTCCGTGCCCAAGCAAGGTCGTAAATCTACAATGTTAAAAATGGGGCTAACCCCAAAATCTGCAGGCAAGTCTAACTTATATGCATTATCATTAATACGTTCAAGCACTCTAAAAGGACCATCTGCATGAGGCATGAGTTTAGACTTTCTCAGTTCAGGGAATCGTTCTTTACGCAAGTGTAACCACACAAGATCACCAGGTTCAATAGTAACATGCTTGCGTCCTTGACTACCAGCAACTTTATATTTAGCATTCATAATCCCAATGTTCTCTTTAGTTGTCTCATTCATCTTATGTATCAAATCAGCACATTGTTGCACATCAAAATTTACCTTCTCAAAAGCTGGAAAAGGCAACAAGCCGATAGGTGCACGAGGTATGAAACCATAAACAATCTCAAAAGGGTATTTCTTTGTGGTAGAATGTAGCAAACGATTATAAGAAAATTCCACATGAGGTAAACATTCCTCCTACATTTTTAAGTTCTTTTTAAGCACAGCCCTAAGCATAGTAGTCAATGTTCTATTGACTACCTCAGTTTGTCCATCGGTTTAGGGATGACAAGTAGTGGAAAATAGCAGCTTAGTTCCCAACTTACCCCACAAGGTTCTCCAAAAATAACTACGAAATTTAGCATCACGATCTGAAACTATCGTATTCGGAATACCATGCAAGCGAACAATTTCCTTAAAGAACAAATCAGCAACATTTGTAACATCATCACTTTTATGACATTGTATAAAATGAGCCATTTAGAGAATCTATCCACGACAACAAAAATACTATCTCTCCCCTTCTTTATTCTAGGAAGCCCTAAAACAAAGTCCATAGAAATATCCTTCCAAGGTATGCTTGGAACAGGAAGAGGCACGTATAAACCATGAGGATTAAGTCGTGACTTAGCTTTTTGGCACGTGGTGCAGCGGGCAATGAAGCGTTCGATGTCACGTCTCATCTTTGGCCAATAAAAGTGGTGGGTCAGAATGTCCTTGGTCTTCTTCACGCCGAAGTGACCCATCAATCCTCCTCCATGCGCCTCCTGCAACAACAAAAGACGAACTGAGCTAATTGGAATGCATAGCTTGCTTGCACGGTATACGAACCCATCATGCACCACAAATTTATTCCAACCCTTTCCCTCTTGACAATTTAGCAACACATCTTTAAAATCAGCATCATGCACATATTGCTTCTTTATTGTCTTTAACCCAAAGTTTTTGAAGTCAAGTTGTGAAAGCATGGTATATCACCTAGACAACGCATCAGCTATCACATTTTCTTTGTCCTTTTTATATTTAATGACATAAGGATAAGATTCAATAAACTCAATCTACTTAGCATGTCTGCGGTTCAGGTTGGTTTGACTTCGAATATGTTTCAAGGATTCATGATCAGAATGTATTACAAACTCTTTGGGCCATAAATAATGTTGCCATGTTTCCAAAGTTTGAACTAGAGCATATAATTCTTTATCATAGATAGAATAGTTCAAACTAGGAGCACTTAATTTTTTACTAAAGTAAGCAACAGGTTTTCCTTCTTGAATTAACACACCCCCAAGACCTATGCCACTAGCATCACATTCTAATTCAAAAGTCTTGCTGAAATCAGGAAGTTGAAGCACAGGGGCGTGTGTTAGCTTATCTTTGAGAGCGTCGAAAGCTTGTTGTTGTTTGGTGGCCCAAGTAAAAGGAACACCCTTTTTTGTAAGCTCATTCAGTGGTGCAGCGAGGGTGCTGAAATCCCGAACAAAACGCCGATAGAAACTAGCAAGCCCGAGAAAACTCTACACTTGTGTGACAGTTTTAGGAGGTGGCCAACTCTGGATAGCGATGATCTTGGCTTGATCAACTTCAATGCCCTGTGGAGTAACAACATAGCCAAGAAAAGAGACTCGATCCATACAAAAGGTGCACTTCTCAAGATTACCAAATAAACGTGCATCTCTCAAAGCATTAAAAATAGCACGTAAATGATCCAGATGTTCCTCATATGACTTGCTATAGATTAGAATATCATCAAAATAAACCACCACAAATTTTCCAATGAAAACACGCAAAACTTCGTTCATCAAACGCATGAAAGTGATAGGTGCATTAGTTAAACCAAAAGGCATCACTAACCACTCATATAGCCCGAACTTAGTTTTAAATGTCGTTTTCCATTCATCACCCAATTTCATTCTAATCTGGTGGTACCCACTACGCAAGTCTATCTTTGTGAAAAGAATAGAACCACCCAACTCATCCAGCATGTCGTCTAACCTAGGAATAGGATGACGATACCGTATTGTGATATTATTGATGGCTCTACAATCAACACACATACGCCAAATACCGTCTTTCTTAGGAACCAAAAGAACTGGAACAACACAAGGACTAATACTTTCTTGTACGTACCCTCGGTCCAAAAGATCTTGGATTTGTCACTGCATTTTCTTAGTCTCATCCGGATTGGTCCTATACGCCGCACGGTTTGGCAAAATCGCTCCTGGAATTAAGTCAATTTGGTGTTCAATCCCTCTAATAGGTGGCAGTCCCGGGGGTATCTCAACTGGAAACACATCCTCATATACCTACAAAAGGTTAGTGACAGCAGACGACAAAGAGCTAGATATATCATCAAGTGAAAATAAAGCATCTTTGCATATCAAAGCATAGCATAGCATATCATTATGACAAATTTCAGCAAGATCAGATTTGGTTGCAAGCATGACACAACCTTTTAATTTAATTCCTTCAGTCCTAGAACTAGGTGCCAACCTCTCTTTCTTAGGTGGGAAAACATTCTTCACTACTTGCTGATTTTCATATTCATGTTCAAGTTCTTTCATCTCATTTTTAGCTAGCTCTTTATCACAATTAGCAATTTCAGTAGGTGTCAAAGATAGCAAAGTTATTTTCTTTCCTTTTTGCATAAGAGAGTACTTATTACTTCTACCATGATGAATTGTATCGGTATCAAATTCCCATGGACGACCTAATAAAAGTGAGCAGGCTTGCATAGGTACTACATCGAAATTAGTAACATTATGATAGGAACCAATGTAAAAAATGCACTTTCGTAGATTGTGTTACCTTCACCTTACTGTTGTTATGGAACCACTGAATGTGGTATGGGTGAGGATGCGCACGTGTGGTCAAGCCAAGCTTCTTGACCAATCCTGAATCCACTAAGTTATTGCAGCTCCCGCCATCAATTATAACATGAACACGGCAATCCTTGACGATGAGGAACATCTGAAACAAATTATGACGTTGTAGCTTCTCCTCTTGCTCTCTTTGAGTGCTCAGTACTCGCTGCACAATTATGGTTCTATAATTCGCCGTGGCAGCGGCACCTAAAATTTCTTCACCATCGCTATCTGTCTCAAGATCATCACCATTGCCTGCAAGGTTAGCAGCAAGAGCATATTCATCATCAACATCACTAGCACTTACATAACCATCATCTTCTGTCGCAATGTACGCCTGCTGACTTGGGCAATATCTCATGAAGTGGCCCATCCCTTTACAACGGTGGCACACAATGCCCGTCATACAGCCCGTGGAAGCAACCGATGAAGAGCTCTGCGCTGGTGCTTGCACGCTAGTAGATTTGCTCGTCTCGGATGCGCGTGATGGTGGCGGTAGTGCTGCTGAACGCGCCCTACTCATAGAGGGGGTAGCATCTCAAAAAACAGGAGGTGGGGCTATCTTGGATTGCCCTGGCGTCGATCTCGATGTAGACGTACTTCCAAAGTTACTCCTATTCCTTTGTTGCCTACCCTGCAATTCCTTTTTTGCCAAACAAGCAAACTGGAACAACCTATTGATATTGTTATACTCTTTGTAATCAACTATGTCCTGAATTTCATGCCTTAAGCCCCCATAAAAACAAGCCATATTATCCTCCTCATCCTCTACAACATTACACCGCAGCATGCCTATTTGTAGTTCTTGATAACATTCCTCGATAGATTTATTACCTTGGTCTAAGCATTGCAGTTCCTTACGCATATCACATTTAAAAGCAGGAGGAACAAATCTAGCACGCATAGCTACCTTCAATCTATCCCATGTATCAGGTGTTAAACAAGAATTAACTACTTGAGTCCACCAAATGATAGCAAAATCTTTAAATTCACTAGTAGCTTGTCGGACTCTATGCACTTCAGGAACTAGATGAGCATTAAATTTTTGATCAACTGTCATCTCCCAATCTAGATAAGTTTCAGCATCATAAACACCCACAAAAGATGGTATGGTAAATTGAAGGATCGAAAATGGCAACAGAGGGGGGTGAATGGTGCCTTTAAAAATGCCCCCAAAGATTCACAAAACTCTCGACTCTCCGATAGCTATGAAAAGCTATGAAGTAGACAACATAAGCTCTCTGGAAGTGCAACTGACCAAACACAAGACCAAGCTTAATGCCAAGAGCAGCAGTCGGACTAACACAGTACCAAAAAATAACAGTAGTCTAGCAGCCGAGCTAACCAAGAAAAAGGCAATCAATTTTGAAGACTTAAACCTTAAGCTTCTGCTGGACTGAAAAGGAAATATGAGCACTGCTTGGTTCAGATTTGAGCTCATGTTTCAGCCGAACAAAACAGCAAAACAACTGCAGCCAAACACAGTGTCTTGGCTGAAATCTGAGAACACCCCAACTGCTGTAACTGCTGAACACTTTAGCTGACCAAAGACTGAAAATAAAGTAAAAGGAGGAAGACTAAAAGGCTGCCGAGAAGCCAAAAAAGAACTGCACTGCTAGTCTCTTTGCTGCCGAGAGACAAACAACTGCACTACCAAAAAACCTTTGCTGCCAAGGGACAAAAAGAACCGCACTGCTAGCCGAACACAATTAAGAGCTAAGAAGGCCCAAAACTGAAAGGCAAAAGAAAGAAAAACAAACTTAAGGACAACAGCCTGCAGCAGACCAAAAGCAGTAAACTGCATGTGCTGGTCCGAAAATAGCAGCCCCAAAAATTAACTCCTGGAGACAACCGAAAGTGGGACTGAAATTAATTTACTGCTGCTAGCAGAGAGAGGTAAAAACTGCTGTTAAGAACTAAAAAATACTGCTAGCTGAAATTAATTGACTGCTGCTATCCAAAAGAGACAAACAATCACATAAGCTGCAGAAAACTGAAATCAGCAGACAAGCAACAAAGAGTAAAAGACAATGTCTTGACGGCACTGAGAGTAAACTTCAAGACATGGGCTGCTGAGAAGAGAATTTACTAAAGGATCACATAGTGCCCAAAGAAGAACTCAAGCAGACAAAACAAAGCATCTCAGAGAATGACAAGAAATCAACACACTTCAACAAAGCAAGCTCTAATAGATAAGCAGGGAGATGAATGATTATATAGGTGTTCTTACAGCACTCTCATGCACATAAGAAAATCAAGAACACTACACATGAGCCAACTGCTCTCCCAACTCACATCAGAACAAAAAGGAGAGAGACTCACACACACACACGGAGAGCAACACATAAAAAAACCCTTACACACACTCTCAACATCTCTCATGCCTACTCCTCTCCTTTTATAGCCTCCCACTAATGGGTTTGCTTCTCTCTTTACCCACTAAGCCCTAACAACTCTTGCGCTTTATCCATTATCTCAAAGCCAAATCCACTTCCTTTTGTGCAGCCCTACGCTTTTACCAAAATGCCCCTCCTGCACCTTCCGGGAAGCTTCCTCATTTCTCGCCACCCAAGCCTCGCAACCACCTCGAGTCCTTGTCGTCTTCAGCACATCCCGACTGCTCCGACCTCAGCACCGCCTACGCCTAGTCCGGTCATCCCGTGCCTCGCCACGACTCCGCCTCGAGGTCCTACAGCCATCACAGACAAGAAACATATCACATAGCACCGCTCGATATAATATAATCAACAATCGCATTAGAGAAATCTTAAACACAAAATAGCCGAAACCTGTCAAATCAAAAGTATAAGCATCCTAAGCACTTTGACCAAGTTTGACCAAGTATGTCCGAAACCAAATGCACCAAGCGACAACCCGGCACGAACCACACAAACCAAACTCGACTTTCCTAAAACAGATGTCAATTACTCATCACACACATGGAGTCACCTCCACATGAATTTAACTTTAGCAAATGGGTCATGATTAGCACGATCATTGTGGTGCTGAAAATTATTACCTCCCATACCGTGACGGTTTTGATGTAGGCGGTGTCTTTGGCGTGCATCTTGGGCAGCAAATGCAGCACTGGCGTCACGGTTTTGTCTCTCATTATCATCTCCCTCCTCACGATCTTGGCCTGCATCGTGATCACACTCGCGTCCATTGTTTGGTGGCTGATTCATCATTCTTTCAAGGCGGGCAGTGAGTGCTGCAATACTCTCATTGATGGTGCGCTGCAATGTATCTGTTGTAACTTGAAGCTTCCTATCGATGTCCTCATTAATGGTAGTGCGTTGTTCATTCAAGAGCGCCATGAGCTCTTGCGCATCAGACGACTCACCTATCATGGTTAGTAGAAAATAAAAGATAACACAAAGGTATTATCCCTATCAACTACTAGGTGGTGGAAAGTGGAATCACACTCTCTCAAGCGTCTAACCACACTCTTATAAGTGTTCTTACCAATGCAGCAGGTGGTACAGCTGGTGGCTGGTTCGTGATACCATGTCGAGCATGGGTATGATTGCAAGAAGGGACCTGTTCTGATCAAGAGTAGGTGGAGCTTGGAAAGCTTCAATATGGTAGTAAGGATCAGCAATAATCAGATTAGTTAATGCAAGTTGAAAAATTATACAAAGTACTAGTCAAAGTTGCTGATCCTAGCCTAGTCAAAGCTAGCTAATCGAAGCACGCACACGCAATGATCAATGTGACTTGATGTAAGCAATGGAAAACCTCACAACAAGTGCTAGGAGAGACGCTAACCGATCTACTCAAACTTCTTTGTAGGGAACAAGATTGTTTGCACGACGTAGAGCACAAAAGATAACAAAAATCGGTATCGATGCAATGCAAACAGCTCTCTAGATTGAGCAAAAACAACAGCTAGCCTTAAACGATGAAAAAGCAAAGTATATGTGTCTTATATATACTCGTTTGAAAGGTTTTGATGAGATCTACAACTTTGCTGTTGAGATGAACTCCAAATTCCGAAGGGAAGACTGAACGAATCAGCAAGAACAGAAATCAAAAACTTGCGATGCGATTTTGAGGCCAAAGATGGCCGATTTTGTGGTCCTTGGATGGCAACTAGTGCAAGTAGTCATTTTTTTATTGGGCTCGTCATTAGCTTTCCAACGAGTACAAGAACGTCGAAAACGGACACCGTATGCAAAAGTTATGCCCGTTTTACTGAAGGTGTATCGGAAACGGACTCGAATTCGTTTCGGCCTCAATTGAAACTGCTATAACTTTTGATCCCGTGGCCAAACTTGCTCAATTTTTTTCTGGAGGCTTTTGGATGTATGAAGGACAGCTTCACCAATTTACACTATTTTTGACAAAGATTTGATGCACTTTCCAAATTTCGGAAAAGACGGGCTCTTTCCTCTTTTTTCTCTCTTTTCTTCTTCTTCTTCTTCTTCTTCTTCTTCTTCTTCTTCTTCTGTTTTCTCTGTTTTTTTAAACAACCGAAACCAATTCTACTAGGCAAACCAAAACGAACTCTGATAGGTAGGATGGCAACGGAGGGTGTTGTTGCGGTAGAAGTTTTGACACGATGATGAAGCTACGCAAAGGAACACGAAGATCAAACTAGACTCTAACTAAAACTAGAAATCAGCAATTAGACACGACGATGCAATTAAAAATTCAACAAGCAAAACTGAAAGAAAAAATTGCAATGGCTCAAAAGGGTGTTGCGACAGCAGAAGAACACAATGAACTATTATTTTTTGTGGGCTAATTTTCTAGGGTTTTTAGGACGATGAACAAAAATTAATCTAAAGAAGGAAATTGTGATTACCTAACGGGCAACCATTGCACTGATACCACCTAATGTGATGATGGCGCGATCTTCTGAAAGGTACTGATAAGTCGATTGTGGAGAACACGACGTTGATGATCCAAAGGCTCTGACCAAAATAGATCGAACCCCTCGCAATCACTACACCACTGCTCTGTTGGTTATCAACTGTGCCGAACGCGGTTGACCTCGCCAAGAAGGCTATCTCCTGCAAACGAATCGAGAACACGAGCAAGAGAGTACAAGATGCAATCTGAAATTGTATTGCGAATAAAGATTAAGTTCACAAGTTGGGTTTCCTCAACCGAACGTGCGGTGAAACTGCTAAGCAGAATAATCTCTTAAGAAAAACCCGAGAGAAAAGTAAAGGGGTGCGACCTCCTTAAATAAGGGAGGGGAAAGCCGCACTTATCTAAGGAAAAGGGTGCGGTACTATTTATGGTTACTGTTCACATGAACAGTACCCATGAAAACGGCGGCGGCCCAAATAGCCTAAGTGGTGATACAAGGCCCAAGGCCCACTTTGACTCGGACTAGAAAAGTGATGTGACTTTTTTGGCAGTTTTTGATTGGATCCAATGGAGTTTGGAGGTGAGACTAGATCTATCAGAAAGTAGACTCCAAGAGCTTTCCAAAGAGTACTCACGGGCCCCAAGAAGCCTTATGGATCAAAAGTTATAGCCGTTTGAAGTAGACATTGTTAAACAGGCCGAATCCGAGTCGAACCCGCGAACAGGACTTGGATTGCGCTTGACAGTTCCACTTCTACACTTGAGCTCGTGTGGTTCTTCCCCATGGTTCCTAAGGACGATTAAATCATCACAAGAATTAAGTACTATGCCATTCTTGGAAATATTTGTATGCAAACTTAAGAACGCATTCACCTGATGGTTAAGTTGACATGCTCGCGCTCGAGTCATTGGTCCTTATATCAAAGTTTCAGTTTGTTGAGTTTATTGTGGAGTCAGCACGGTTGCATCTATGGAAAGGATATCCTCATCACAAAGTTCAGACGGCAAGGCTGCTTGACTCTAGCTATGACGTCACGGAGTCTTTACACGATCCCTTTGACGAAGTGGTCGTATCCTGGCGCCCGAGCGAGCTCTTGAGACAGGTTCTCGAACAAGTCGTTGATGCATTGGAGTTCCTGAGCCTCTTCAAACTAGTACTAGATGCACCCAGGTAAAGAACTCTGACAGCTAACCGCTCTCACTGAGCTATCTCGGGATCCTCGACAACTGACACTGGTTGAGGTCACCTTACAGAAGAGTGATTATTTCTAGAATTTCTCCTGCGCTCATCAGAGTATTGACTGGGCTCATCACTAGAGGTCTCCTCACCATGCTCATGATAGCCAGGAGTGTGTGATTGGCGGGGAGCATCCTCAAACCTTCCTCCATGAGGGTGATTAGGATCTACAGGCAGGGTGAAGACCTCCTGTGTAGAATCTCCACTTCCAGCGGAGGACCCCTCGCTTGAAGAATCGTCGAGCGAGATTGCATCATGCTGTGAAGTAAACCCCGCCAAGTAGAGGAATTCCAGGTTATAACTGTCCTTAGTCAATCTATTCCATGCAAAAGTACAGGCGAACTCGTAGAGAGCCGACCCATCCTCTTTGCAAATTCGACTGAAGAGTTACAACCACCAGTTGGTGAGCCTAGAATGACGGACTCTAGGGCTCACCAAAACTGCTCGTGTTGTTGCTGGGGGACTCAAACATTTGGGGGTGGGCCCTCACCATTTTGTGAGTTCTATGCATGGTTGGATTGACCCTTGCCATCTAGAAAAACTAGTTCCTTAGTCTGGCATACTGCTGTGGAGAATATGGATCCCTGCTCAGCCTTTCCCATGGTGTGGTCTCATGGATCGCTGGATGGATCTCCAGGGACAACCTCACTGTTGGAATCAAGCATGGTATGCTCATAGTCGGCCAAGTCGAACCAGTTCTCCTCGTTGCATTCTCCTGCCATGAGGACATCAGAAGGAAAAAAGGGTGCCGACGAGAAGATTACCAGAGTCTCAGAAGAAATTCCTCACGGATAGCACCAACTATCGATGATTTAATACTGATCTTACGTACAATTTGTTTGGATTCGGGGAAACTCTAGAAAACTCGGTGTATGAACACGCGAAATAGAGGCACAAGGATTTTTATATAGGTTTAGGTCTTCTTCTAAAAGAATAATAACTTTACATCCTGTGTAGCTATTACTCAGAAAGGTGTTTACAATTGGTAATAATGTGAAATGCCTAGCACTATCTCTTGATCTAATGTTCTTCGATCCTCCACTCCCTCTCCAGAAGCAACCTTTATGTAGTTAATGAAGCGGTGGCCATTGTCCCGTGCCAAAAGATGCCTCAACGTTTCAGATGATAACCGTCTAACGATGGTTATTGTCAGAGAGACGTAGTGGCCCATTTGTTGTGCAACGGTTGTTGTCAGAGCGAGATCATGTGTAGTTATCAGGGATGAGCACACATTCTAACCTCCTTGTTAGACGACCTTACGATGTAGCAAGACATCGTTAGATAAGTTGATCGAAGATAGAGTGGTTGTAAGAAGGTCTATGACCATGAGATGGTCATAGGATAACTTACGACTACGTGGTCGTAGAGGGATTATGCCCATGTGGTCATAGCAGAGCTTACGACTATATGATTATAGAAAGATCTTACGACTATATGGTCGTAGAAGGACTTACGACAAAGGGATGGTCGTATCATCTAAGAAACTTTCCCCCCTTGCGGATAAGGGGTATATTCGAGGAATATAGTGGCGTAATAATTTTGAGGATTATTCTATCCACGCCAAGTCTTATATGTGCAACTCTTTAGGGTTGGGTTTTGTTAGATTGATGTTTAGCTTTGCTACTTTATACACTGTCCTCTTGTTTGACGAGTACAATAGCATCATTATTCTTCGGAACCCCACTTTTTAATACAATTCTTAATTCCTATTCATGATTTTAGATTGCTTATCTACCGTGTTCTTGCATTTTCCTTGATTACTTGCAGGAATTGATCTTCGTGAATAGGTCAATCGTGCTTCTAGCAAGGTTGATAACAATCTTGGAGTTGGTTCAGTGATTGCTGGGTATATCGGTCTTATATGATTGGTAGCTGAATCATGAGAGTTGTCTCCTCAAATCAAATTCTCGTTCTCATCGAAAGATCGGGATACCCATCGTCGCATCAGACTATAGTTTGCAAATATGTTTTTGCAGTTCAACATGTACTACTCTTTTGTGGCATACACTAAGGTTTGCAAATATGTTTTACAAATTATTGAAATTTATCCATTTTTCCTTGGCATAGTCTAAAATTGCTTCTTGCTCTTTTCCTTAAACTTAGACTATGTGTTGGATCTTTAGAGTTCTTGCAATTTATGTATTGATATAATATGTTTAAAATTATGTTATTAGTTGGGTTGTGTAGTTCTCTGAATAAACTTTCTATCAAGTCTAAGATCACTCAATTCCTATATCAGAGTCAAAAGTTATGACCATTTTTTAGTGTCATTTGTGCTGAAAAATAGGGCAGGTCTGACCACCCTTCTAAGGATGGTATGACTGTACATGTAAAACCGTTTTTGGCTAAAGAGAATTTAAAAACCACATATTGACCCCCTTTCTAGTCAGCCTCCTCGTCCTTACAGTTGGGGAAGGTGGATCCATCGCCGATGTGGTCGGGGAAGACCGGATTCAACATCGATGGTGTCGGGGGAAGGCGGATAGGGCACCGACATGGTCAGGCATGGCTGAATATGGCAGCGGCGGCAACCACACATGGATGGAGACGCCGGTGTAGAGGAAGGCAACGCTCGACGAGGTACAGATCTTGTCATCACTCTGGTCATGGGGCTAACCACCTGCACTCGCCATCATGGCTACCATCATCGCGCCGCTACCTCTAGTCACCTCTGTTAAATTGGGTGGAGAAAGAGTGATAGACAAGTGTGAGAAGCAAGGGGCCGAGGAGAGAGAGAGGAGGGGTATGAGATATTGGGTGGAGGGGACAGAGCAGGTCCCACATCTACTATGCATGTACCTTTTATTTCCCATCGGATGTAGTTCCAGAAATACAAAAGGAAAAGAAAAGATAAACCCTGCACGGATCTCAGAAAATAATGGATGATTATGGATGCATATGGACCATGGTTTAAATTATTAGTTGGTACTCGGTGATTTTCGGTGAAAACCGGTTTTACTAACCAGCACCGGTTAGTTGACAAACTGGGCCCAAAAATTTTGGCCCAATTTGAAAAGAAACGTGGCCCAAACTGGCCCACTAAATCTTCTCTAATTGATGTCCTAGCTAACAAACGACAATCTCATTCCCCTTCTCTTGGCGGCTGCAAATCACAAGTGAGCTCCTTCTTCAGCTCTTCCTCCACTGCTCCTCTCCATTCTCTTCTCACCCAAATCGGGAGTTGATGAATATGCAGGGTGACGACCCTAGCAAGTGGCGACCCATCCCGAGCTCCTCCTCAAACTCTCAAGCTCCTACGGGGGAGACACGAGGGGCGGAGATGGCAGCTGGGGTGGAGCAGAGGTGGGCTCGTCGGAGGCTAATTTTGATGGCCCTAGGTTGATTTGCGAGCGTATGATCATGGTGTGTTTGTAGGGAATCTCGTGGTTGTGGTGGCTTAGCCCGACGTAGTCCTAGATGGACTGGTGGCGGTGATGCCCATGGTGGCACCAAAGAGCTCAATAGTGGAGAGCTATGGTGATGAGGCTGCCTGGGAGAGGGCAGGAAAAGGTTTAGGAGGTGGAGGCGGCCACGGTGACACGGATGGCGAGGCGCGTAATAGCTACAAGCAGCAGATTGGCACGCATGGTGGTGTGGCCAAAGCATAGCCATGGTGTGGCTTTGGCAATGGTATATCAGGTACATCAAGTTGACACTTGACACCAACTCTGTGAATTGCAGTTATTAGATTGTCAAAGAATTCATGCAATAGCTCATAAGTTGCTTGCTATTGTCAAGGAACATATTTACAACCGATTTTTTTTCTAATTTTACATGGATGTTTGTATGAATTTACGTGCATGTGTTTAAGAATATCATCCGATCGAAATTCCTCTGATATTTTCACCCAATTTTCGCCAATTTTCACCGATTTTCATTTTAAATTTGAATTTCATTTGAAATTTTTGCCTCGAAAACTACCAAAATTTCTAAAAATCCCTATAATCAGTTCTATCAATGACCTCCTGTAAAAATTAAAACTGGTTATCAAAAATGGACATGGGTTCGTAAAATCCACATCCGTGTTTGTATGTATCGATGGAATAACTGGCACTTGTAGCTTGTGACATCAGATACATGTACACTTTGGCCAACATACAGTAAGTCCACGTACAGATTGAGACTATAAGCTAGAAAAAATAACTCCGCGCGCGGCCAAATCAAGTTTGAGACCCAGGTGCTTCCACTACTACAGAAAAGGTCATCACAGACGGTTCAAAAACATCATCACAGATAGTTTTGTGAACCGTCTGAATTTATGGGTCAGTGATAATACGAGGTCATCACAAACGATTTTCGAACCGTCTGTGTTGGAAATATCACAGACGGTTTTTAGTTAAAAACCGTCTGTGATATATAGTTATCACAGGCGGTTCTAAATTTAGAACCGTCTGTGATATGTAAATATCACAGACGGTTCTTAACTAAAAACCGTCTGTGATATTTATAAATCACAGACGGTTTTTAGTTAAAAACCATCTGTTCCCTAAACCTATTTCTGTTTATTGGCTAGCTTCAGGAAATTCTAGCCATGCCCTCTGAAACAAGCAGATCAACATGTACATGTATACATCCAATTCACATCTCAATTCATTTCACAAACATAAAACATCCATTTTTATTAAGATTAGAGCCTACCATTACAATATCCCAAACAACGAGCAGGTTACACAACAAGAACAGAGAAAAAGAGCAAATATCTATACATTCTCGCCCCTGATGCAACGCATGAGCTGGATGTCTTTGACGCTCACCATCGTCGACGTTGATTGAGCGTCTGCACGGTTGGCACGAGTTAGTTGCTTCTGCGGTGTCTTGCCTCCCGTAGACTTGTGCGTCGTCTGCAAGGAGGAGGAGGACAGCAAGGAGAAGAAGAACATACAGCAAGAAGAACATACAGCAAAGAGGATGACAGCAAGGAGGAGGAGAACATACAGCAAGGAGGAGGACGACAAGGAGGAAGAGGAGTATAGCAAGGAGGCTGAGTTTTGGTTATATTTATAGGAAAAAATTGATCATATACCCTCTATTTAGATGGAAATTGAGGATTTACCCTCCTGGCCCACGTGTCAGTGACTTATGATGACCCCACGTGTCATTGAGATGTGGAGGGTAAATCCTCAATTTCCCAACTAAAGGGAGGGTATATGATCCAATCTCCCTATTTATAGGGGAGGGAGAGGCGGGAGTTCGAAATGTTTGGCTCGGGGATCCGTGGGATGAGGCTTGGTGGATTTCTATTGGCTAGGATTGGGTTGAGCAGGATCGACTGGCCCAGCTGTCAGATTATCAGAGACGGTTCTACATATAGAACCGTCTGTGATGAATGAATATCACAGACGGTTCTACATATAGAACCGTCTGTGAATTAGAGCACACAATTTTATATACCGATGTAATATAAACAACTAGTCTGAAAAAAATAAAATAGCAAAGTTCTATATGACTTATATATATACTCATTTGAAAGGTTTCGACGAGATCTACAACTTTTCAGTTGAAGCAAAATCTAAATTCCAAAAGGAAGACCAAGAAAAAGGGCAAAAACAGAAATCAAAAACTTGCAACGCAGATTTAGGTCCAAAGATGGCCGATTTTTGGGGTCTTGAGGTCGATTGGCGCAAGCTGGTCATTTGTTTTGGATCGGGCTCGTCGTTAGCTTTCCAACGAGTACAAGAACGTCGAAAACGGACACCGTATGCAAAAGTTATGCCCGTTTTACTGAAGGTGTGTCAAAATTGAACCATATTCGGACTCAAACGGGAAAATATGAAATTTTGAGAGATTGCAAGGCAGGAAACATATGACAGACGGTTTTTATTATAAAACCGTCTGTGATATTCTAGATTATCACAGACGGTTTTATAATAAAAACCGTCTGTGATATTCCAGATTATCACAGACGGTTTTATAATAAAAATCGTCTGTGATAATCTGGATTATCACAGACGGTTCAGCGGTAAGAACCGTCTGTGATACTCCTTTTTCCCGCCATAAACACCACAGACGGCTTCTAAATTAAAATCGTCTGTGGTAGTGTATATTACAGACGGTTTCACAAAATCATCTTTGATTTAGCGTCTAATATTAGGCTTTCTATAGTAGCGTCCCCACTCCCAATTAACCAACTTGAGCCGTGGTTGTGGAAGCATGTATTAAAACGGCTTACCGCTGCCGGTGGTCACCTAGCCTAGACAGCGCACCGACGTTGGCGATGCAAGCAACCGAAGCAGGCGAGCGACCGGCAGACTTGCGGTCGGTCGGTACGTGCGGATGCCGAGCTAATCTCTACGTGTGGGCTTGACCAATTCATTCATCAGCGCCTGGATCCCACTCTTCCACACCGTGGCTGGAAAGTGGAACACTCCACATTGGAATAATCAACATTCACTCCATTCATTCCTTTTATCCAAATCAAAATATACTTTCTGGAATATTATCATTAAACTAATAGAACTTTAGTGTAATGTGTGGAACATTTTGTTTACAGTGAAATATATAACATATGATATTATTATTAAGTTAAAATATATTCAAGCAAGATCTTATTTTGAAAATCACGTCTTAAGAAGTACCATGCTTCAACCCAAGTTTATGTGCATAGGCTAACTGTGGACGGCGCACGTCCCCGTGCCGAGCTCGGACATACAAAACCAATCCAGCCCAACTGAAACCAAAATTTGCCTGGCCCAGCCCAGAGGGTCCGTAGAACATGTTTCTTCAAGAACGTTTAGTTTAACGAATGTTTACATGGATAGTGTGTGTGTATATACATAATTCAGTTCAGTACGTACTGAATTGATGATCACGGCTCAGGAGCACGTAGCATCCAGCTGATGGAGTACAAATTATTCGTAGCAGCAATATATGCTTCGTCGATATGGACGATAGTTGCATGCACGAAGGCATTTATACGTACGTACGTATTACTTAATTAAAAGGGACGGGCTTGAGGAAGAGGGAGAAGACAAGGTCCTTGAGGTCGCCGCCGAAGGTGTAGGCGTCCCTGCCACCGAGGTATATGGTCTCCAGAATCCTCGTCTGGTTCAACACCAACTGCGCCGTCGGCACCAGTGCTGGCTTCACCGCCATGCACGCCCGGTTGATCGTCCTCCACCCGCCCTCCACCAGCGCGCGGAGTGCCGCCACGGCCTCCTCTCCCATCACGCCGTTCTCCTTCATGTAGCACTCCACGGAGTTGGCTATGTCCTTCTTGTTCTTCCCCAGCTGCATATGTGTGTAGTATATATGCATAAATGCATGGTGAGATGCGCACACGCATGGAGGTACTTATTTATATTTGCGTATGTGTCTTCTGTGTAATAAAGAGCAAGGTAGACAGTAAAGTCCTCATTAGAGGGATTCACACCGTGCGTTTTCTTCTCTAGCATTGGATCAAGAAACGACAGCTAAGATCGGTTTGGGTAGAATCCTGGTACTAGGACGTAGATGCACTTGAATCTCGACTCTGATTCAATCTCAACTTCGATTCGATTCGATTCTATTGGTTCTATACACAACTTATCTTCGAAACTTTGCCTTTCACGTATAAATTCTAATTTTAGTAAACTATATATAAAAATATGCATACAATCATTTTTTATGTGTGCATATCAATAACAAATTCTCGGCAACCCAACGAAATGGCAAAAATAAATAAATTAATTAAAACGGTTAAAATTGAATTCAAGCTGATTGTTGGAATTTTTGTCCAGTTACCGAAATTTTTGGCTGATTGCTGATTACTAATTCAATTTCAATTTTTGGTTTCAAACTCTTGACCGGTTTTTTTACCAAGATCTCCGTTTAGCGGCGGTAACTAGAAATCTTGGTGATCCCTGTTTTTTCAGCAATATTTTTCCTAGTATAGATAATAAATTATATGTATTTCTTTTATACATTTGGTCGAATTTATGAAGTGATACGCGATTTCATTCTTTATAAAAAGAAAATGGATCTGACTTAGAAACTCGACTTTGACTACGTGGCTGAGGAGATCGATCTTTGCTTGGGACTCCATTTGTCATCGGTGACTATCACATCTTTTAGTTGTTATCTAAACTACCAAACTTCTGTGAAAAATATGTTTCTCAGTTCTGCCAATAAACATATCTGAGACGTATTTTCCTGATGGTCACCATCAGAAATTGCCGTCGTGGATAATTTCCCTATCAGGTAACCGCAAGGCAATTTCTTTTTTTTCGCGTCAAGCTACTATTCACGGTATTTGCCAGATGGGTGACCGTTAGGAAATATTTTCTGGCAGTTTTGTCTTTTTTTTTCGTGACGAATTTTGGCCACCACGAAAGATCTGAGATCTGGAAATGCTAGCTAGATTTCAATTTCGACTATATACAGTACGATTGGGATAGGCACCTTGTGAGCAGCGATGTCGTTGAGGAAGCGACCGATCTCTCCACTGCCGTTCATGGCATCGGGTAAACCAATTGCCCACTCCAATGCTTCCTTGTTTATCTCGACTCCCATGCCCACCAGCGATACGATTGACACCGTCAGCAGGCCTGACGATATGGCCGACACAACCAAGTGCTCTTTGAAGCTTGGCTGGTAGTTCTTATTGGACCATTTGGCCTCCACGAGGTAATATTCCGACTGCAATTTGCACTGCACAAAGGAAGCACGCGATTAATTACCTATAAAATAAAACTATGGTTACGACATGAATTGAACGGATTAAGATTTGCAAGTATATATCGACGCTGTTAATTTACTAGCAATTGTACCACTTTTTTGAAGTAAGACATGCGGTACTTCTCGTTTGGCTGCAAACTATCCTCGAACTCTCTGAAGTTGCTCAACAGTTTGATGTAAAACATGTGCAAGTATTCGGGTAGAATAGGAACCACGCTTTCATCCCATCTGCAGATTATGATATATGTAAGAAGATGGATTAGCTAGATCAACAACCTCCGGTTTCAATGCACTAGTACTCTTAGCCTATGTGCATTGAATTTTCTAATAAACTAGCAGAATTTTTGGTGTGATTGTACGCTAGATATTACAACATATTTCATTAATTATATATCTCTAATGCCATTGAAAAATATAGTTGTATTTGTTTTACAACTATAACAGTTGCAAATATTATACGCGCTTAATCTGTATAGATATAGTCTGCCTCCACCAAAATAAGAGGTATAGATCTTCTCTTTTTCTCTCGATTCATGAGATGATTTCTTATTTATATATAATTAATTTACACCGTTATAACCTAGTCTCACCAAAAAAGAATTTTTAGGAATGTTGCTATTTCTAATTTAAGGGTTATTGTGAGATTTTATAGACATCGAAAACAAAAGAAACACCATGAAATCACCACATGTTTCTAGATATATAGATTATCCTACCTTTGAATAGCTTCGTTGAGTTTATGGCACTCCTCCAAGGTAGCATGGACATCATATGTGTCGTCCATCAGGGATAGCAATCCAAATGTCTTTACAAACATGATTCGCGCGCGAGAGTACTCCTCCTCATGGAACACTCCGCATGCCCAGAAGTAGATCTCCACTAGGCGGTCCCGAGCATAGCGTAGCTTTACGTTGTCGTAAAGATTTCTCCACCACCTGCAAATCGGATTGAAATGTACCCCAACAAATCATATTAATTAGTTCGTATCAGTGGTGAAGACAAAGCGAATTGACATGAAACAGAGAAAAAAAAATAATCAACTTACAAGGAGAGGGCCTTGAGCTCCTTGAGGTGAAGAGACCTCATGAGATTGAAGTCCAGCCTCGCGAGCTCTAGCAACGTACCATCGTGCGTCTCCTCCTGTTCATACTCAGCAATGTAATGCATCGTCTCTAGCCGCCTTACGAACCGTGGAAGAGGGATGTCGAGGGCTCGGGAGACTTGCTCCGCCACTGGTGACCTGAGCTCGCCTTTCATGGCCTCGAGGTGGCTCCTCGCAAAGGCAATGGCGTCGTCGAGGGTGGCCTCGCCGGGTGTCGCCATGTGAGCAGCGTTGTACAAGCTCAGCAGCCCCCTCGGGTCACTGCTTAAGCTTGTGTCGAAACTACCTGCGTCATCTTTGAACTTGTTGAACACATCTGCATGCACAACAATTAAAAACTAGTATGAGCTGCATGAGTATATGTGTGGCCGGATCGATGCAGCATGCTTTGTTTTGAAAAATCGACTGTTAACTTGAATATAGCAAAGCGCGGCAGTGAACGAAGCAAAAAGCATGTACTCGATCGTGTTTAAAAAGACGATCCGTTAGCTGAACTTGTACGTAACTACCTGCAGATACCCAGAACCCGTGCTGCCTAAGTAGACGAAACCGAAGGGCAACGACGTGGAGGTCATTCTCGGGGCCGCCGGACTCCGGCTCCTCACCGCGGACACGGCTCAACGCCGCGGCGATCTCCTCGCGGAAGTGGTTGTCCACGCCGAGACGTTCGAGCGTGTCCACCAGCGCCACCGTGTCGGCCACGCTCATGGCGCCCTTGCCGGCCTCGAACATCCGGCGCACGTCCTCCGTGAGCTGACCCGCTCGCTCTCTCGTCCACTCCTCCGACCTCTGCATGACGACGACACGTCACAAGTACGTAAGTGTAGACCCATGCAGGCAGCACGCATGTCGTCGCAATTAAACGAGTATTAGTAGTGTATTTGAACGGATGTACATATAGTATATCTCTCTATTATATGTTACTACTAATAATATACGTAGCATGTGTGCATGTGTGTGCGCCTACCTGTGAGAGGGGAGGGTTGTAGGTGACGAAGTAGTCGCCCCACACGGAGGGCAGAAAGGCGGCGGAGGTCACCGCTGGGCCGCCCGTCTCCTGGTTGGGGGCAGCAGCAGCAGGAGCAGCAGCAGCAACCGCGTTGCTCGCAGCCATATCGATCGCTTATAAATAAGTCACAGTTTGTTGATTGGTCGCAATAAATGCTTAACCAACCTGTGTAGCTATCATACAATGTGGCGCTGTGGCCTGCTCTCTCCGAAGGTCTCCATTTATAGAGGTAGCGACGGGAATCACGGGGCGTCCGTGCTTGCTTATTTGACTGCTAGCCCCGTGCCCTGGCCGGCGCCCTGACAAACCTGCCACATAATTTCCTGACTTTAGATGTGGTAATACAAAAGTAAATTGATTTGGATATCGATATGGTCTTCAAATATAACTCTGATCATTTATTTCTATTGTAATATATATTTATAAAACCTAATAAAATTATAAAATTATAATTTTATTTTTAGAGACAAATATATGTATATATATAATTTTTATATTTTATTTCAAATATTTAAAATAGATATTAAGAGCTAAAGTTTATAAAACTTAACTGCAGATAACCCAAAACAATTTTCTTTTGTAACTGGAGGGGTATCTCCCCATGACATTTTTTTTGCAGCCTCTAGCTAGCTGGTGTGGATGTTGCCTGCTTTCTCCCTTGTGTACTCTAGTGTACATATCTAAATGATTGAGAAAAACACATAGAGACATGCCTCTAGGGATTGGATTGCTTTGGTCTTGAGTTTTGGCTAACGAGACTAGGTTAAATTAGTTTGGGAGCCAATACGTCTAAAATCCTGCTAGCATTAAAAAAAATTGTCCAACTTGTTTGTAACGCCAAAATTTGGTTTGGCCACAATCCAAACAACGCTGTGTTTGCAAATATTTGGCTTTGTTTGGATTTTAGCTGTGCCAAAATTTTGATTTGGCTATCAACCAAACAACTCCTATATACTCAGTTTAGAAGATATCATTGTTTGAAACTTGTAACCAAACAAAAAAAAACGCATTTACTACACACAACCGGCAATTGACATGTCCGCAAAAGATGGGGCTGCAGCCCAAAATTTGGCAAGTGCTTTCTTCGTCCGACAAACGGCCAGTATTTTGGCACCCTCTCTACCGACAGTTACCATATTCTGATTGGCACTCCAAATACCATACTTTGGTTTAATTTGCAAGCGCTGAGAACCAAACAAACCCTAATTCTATGTACGTACAGAGATGGAAACGGGCACTACGCTGTGACTGCTTTTGAAAACTATGCACTGTTTGGATTATTTCAGTCCAAATAGTTTAGGCAGGTTAATTCTATATACTAGACACATCAGTACATCACATCAAATTTCAGTCTCAGTATTTATGTCAGACCGATAGTGAATTCTTTTCCCACTAGTATTTTTTTTAAAAAGGATAAATTAACCTTCGTTTGAAAACTAATTATTTTAGAAATCCAAACCATAAATGCAAAAGAACTCATCCTTAGTCCCACGGATTCTTTTTCAGAAAAAAGTTAGTCCCGCGGATTCAAATCATAAATCATGCCCATCGATCCATTCTTGTTATTCATCAACCTTTATTGTAAAAGTATAGCAATGGGTGCCATTCGTCCACGACACATGCGTTGGCTAGTCTTCTTAGGGAGTTGGACAATGGGAAGGATCTTTAGTTCGTTTACAACATATTTGTTCCATCATGTAGCAATTGAAAAGTCTCAAATATCACATCAAATTTCAGTCCAGCCACGATATTAATGTCTAACCACGAGGTACTGAAAATTGTGAGCGTGCCTCCAGGCTAGTCAAAAGACGACCAAGAGTGATTTTTCCCTAAAAAATTTAAGGATTTTTCTTCCAAACGACAGATCCACATCCGCGTGCGGCACCACATGCTACGACGCGCTGGTGCCGTCGTCCTGCTGCCTCTTCCCGTTGGCAAAACGTCGGGGCATTTGGGCACGACGAGCGTGTCAAGAACTCCAGAGCGTTGCAGGAATTCTTCGCTCCGGCCCGTGGCTGAGGGCTGGCGGCCTGAGTGTGCTCAACGACAAATCCTATATGCCGCGTTTTCATTTAATTGCATCAGTTTTCTAGATGTTTTTTAAGTAGGTGTTTTCCACCTCCTATTATTTTTTCACCAATGTTTTTTAATTTTTTATTTTTAACTAATTGTGTTGATATGTTGGACTAATATTTTTTCGTCTAATTTAATAATTTTGATTTTGGTTCACTAATAGATTTGAATTTGTTCACATTTTGCCTTTTATCACTGGAACATCGTCGATGAACTGTTGGAACATCGAAACCAAACACATGGAACATTGACCTATCCTCCCTTGTAACTTTTTGCATGAAACATTCTGGATGATTTGTTGGAACATTGAAATCAGTCGCATGGAATATTCCATTGTACTTATTGGAATAATCAACATTCACTTGATTTATTCCTTTTATCCAATTCAAAATATACTTTCTGGAACATTATCATTAAACTAATGGAACTTTATAGTATAATGCATGTGACCTCCACGTCGTTGCCCTTCGGTTTCGTCTACTTAGGCAGCACGGGTTCTGGGTATCTGCAGGTAGCTAGTAAGTACAAGCTGAGCTAATAACGGATCATCCTTTTAAACACGGATCGAGTACAAGTTTCGTTGCTTCGTTCACTCTACGCTTTGCTATATTCAAGTTAACAGTCGATTTTTCAAAAGAAAATGTTATGGTTACAGACCAAACAGAGAGATATGTGGTAATGGAGAGTTGGGAGAGAGTGAATCGTCCCCTCCCTCCAGTCTTCCCTCGGTATATGTATTCATATGAGCTGTGCTTTTACAAATGTGCCCTTACATTGGTACCTCCTTGCCAGGGGTATTTAAGCCATTACATATGTCCCATTTTGGGCCCTACAACCTTCTAATAGGCCTGCTGGGTTTAGGTGGGGGCCACCCCTACAACAGGAGCCTCTCATGGTGAAGGACTTCACAGGGCCGAAGCCATGTTGTCGAGTCCTTTGGCCCCCTCCGTCCCTGCGGCCTGTGAACCTCTCCGAGCTTGCGGGGCCTGCGGAGCCTTGGTGTTGAGGTAGGCGCGCGAGCGCTCCGTACCGTGCGGGCGCTTGGGTGAAGTAGGCTCGCGCGCGCTCCGTCCCCTACCCTTCGAACGGGTGGCAGCGGAGCTGGTGCCTAGTCGAAGTAGGCTCGCGCGCGCTCCGTCCCCTACCCCTTGAACGGGTGGCAGCGGAGCTGGCGCCTAGTCGAAGTAGGCTCGCGCGCGCTCCGTCCCCTACCCTTCGAACGGGTGGCAGAGGAGCTGGCGCCTAGTCGAAGTAGGCGCGCGCGTGCTGACCCCGCGGTCTGGTAGTGCGCTTTCAATGGCCCCTGGAATCGTGCCACCGCCTGGCCTGTCAGGGCGCAGGCTGTCCCGCCGTGCCGTCCGCCTTCCCGTGGGTGGGGCATGCGGCGGCTTGTGATTGGTGCGTCGTGGGACGTGAGCGGTTGCGTGACCACGGCAGTTCGCCTCTTCCCCAGGAAAGTGGGACGCGTGGCGGGCGCCCGTTGGCGTTGCGCACTGTCTGGCCACCTACCAGGCACGCTCCTCGAGGTGCTGGCGGTTCTTTTTTCTAAGCCGTGGATAGTCGAACCGCTGGGGGTTAATCTGGCTGCGCCTGTAGCCATGGGGAAGGCGAGCGGGCTTTATAAGGTGCCCCCGTTGTAGTGGGGACGTTCTGTCTCGCCTGTCTCCTGGCTCTGCCTGTTCCGTCCGTAGCGCAACTTGCTCTCACCTTGTTCCTTTTGCACTGATCGGAGGGGACAATGGCCGGCCAGGACGATACCTCCCACCATCCCGGCGGCGGCTCCTTACCTAGCCGGGACGAATTGTTTGTCCCTTCTGAGTACGAGCTGGTGCTGCGGGGGCGTTCACGTGCCTACAGGCGGTGGGATGCCATGGAAAACTCGGGGGGCCGCTGCTCCCGTGTGTTGGGGAAGAGTCGCGTAACCGAAGAGACGCTGTAGCGGCTCGTTCGGGAAGAGAAGATCGAGGAGAGCGATGGGGCTCGCCTACCCCATCGCGACGAGACAGAGCCGAGGCTCCGGGAAATGGAGGCGATCGTTTTTGTCGTGTTTTTCGACGCCGGCCTGCGAATGCCCTCAACGATGTTTGTGGGTGAAGTCTTGCGGGCCTATGAGTTGGAATTAGCACAGCTGATGCCAAACGCCATAGTCCGCCTAGCTGTCTTTTCATGGGCGGCACGGACGGAAGGTCGGCGTCCCAGCGCGAGCCTGTTCGTCACCCTGCACGACGCATGCTGCCGACCCAAGAAAGTCGGGGAGGGGGCTGTATCCAACTTCGGCGGCGTGGACTTCGTGCTGCGAGCGTCCTGCACGACGCTATTCCCTGCGTCGGCCACCTTGGGGAGGTGGGAGTCCGGCTGGACGCGGCGGTGGTTTTACTACATCATGACCAGCGCGAGCGGCCTGCTCTGCCAAGGTGGGCCAATCTCGTTTAATATCTCGCCAAGCGTGAAGCCGGAGGCTGACGACGCACAGAGGCTATGGAGGCTTGCTGGCGTTGCGCGCTGGCTAAGTATGCACGACTTGGTCAAAGAATTTACGATGTACGGGGTGGCGCCCCTCTCCTCCCGGTGGAAGTACATGCGACGGGGCGACGACCGAGAGGACGGGGTTCGCCCGCCGCTGTCTTGCCTGCTTTCGCCCTCCACTCCTTGTAAGTCGTAGAGTGCGTTGGTACGCATCCATTTGCGCCTGCGTAGTCTCCGCCTGATAAGATTTGTCTGTCGTGTAGTGGCCCGGCTAGAAGATGCGGAGCGCGCGGTTGTGTCGTTCCTGGGTCCTTACACGCTCAAGGAGCACAAGCTGCGTGAGGCCGCGACCAAAGCGGCGAAGCAGGGGTGGATAAATCGTACGTGCAAGGTCCTGGGTATTGCTGTGCCCGAGCGCGCGGTGCCGGCGGAGGCTCCCGCCGAGATTCCGGACCGTCGTGGCGGTGGTAGCCAAGCGGGGGTATTGCCTTCGCGACGCCGGGCCTGCTTCGAGGTGGCCGTACCCAGCCCGCCAGCCACTTCGGCGGCTGGCGCCGCTGGGACGGGACGTGCGACCGGCGATGAGTCTGGCCGGACCAGTTCGGGTGGGCGTGTCGCCTCGAGCCCCTTGGCGGCACCATCTGCCGGCACTGTCGAGGCCACTCGAACCTGCCAACCCAGGGGGGGATGTCGCTCCCGGCGAGAGTGCTACGGCCAGCGGTGCTTTGCCACCCACGGCGGCTGCCCAGGATGCGCCCGGGGCGGTAGGGACTGAAGGCGCGACAGGAGCTGCGACTGCTAGCGCCGCGGAAGAATCGCCTGTGGTGCCGCAGGCGAAACGTCCTCGAGTCTGGTCTCCCTCGCCGCCGAGGGGCCGATACGTCGTCGCCAGCCCTGTGCTTGGGGTTGTGGTGCCCGAGACGGCCGAAAGGTCTTCTCGACCGCCCCCCAGGCACCTGCCCCCCTGCCGGCAGTTGAGTGGGCACCCCCTTCCGTCGCGGCGGAGGGTGCAGGAGGTAGGCGCAGCTCCCTTTCTTCGCACGACTTCGCAAAACTCTCTCCGATTTGCTCGCTCATTCCGTCGACATCAGGCGAGACGAAGTCTCTCGGACGTGAAGGATCGAGCAACGGGGGTGTGCGCGACGTCCCGGATCCTGTGCAGGGTGCCCCGCAGGCACCTGTCGCCATTGAAGTGGCCGAAGCCTCCGCAACCCTTGACGCAGCGGGGGCGGAGCTTGTTCTCTCTGACTTCCATTCGCGGCTGGAGACGCTTCGCGCGTTCAATGCAGCTGCGGAGCGCGCCCGCGGCGGCTTGGATCGACAGATGTTGTCATCGTGCGAGGGGGACCTCCTGGCCCTCGCGCTGCAGGCCTCGGAAATAAGGGTGAGTATGTGCGCTCGCGGTTATTGGAGTACTACCGGGCGCCTGCTGACTCTTGTTGCTTTTCCCAGACGCTTGTCATCGGCCAAGCGCTGGATGAGGCCCGTATTCGGGAGAGGAGAGCCCTGGAGGTCGGTCTTCGTGTTGCAGATGACGCCCACGCCACGAAGGACGAGTAGCTTCACGCGCTAAAGGGCGCCCTGGAGGCCGCGCAACACGAGACCGAGGAAGTCCAGCGCGCCGCGACGGAGGAACGTACCTCCTTTTTGCAACAGATCACTGCCCTAAAGGAGGAGAAGGCCCAGCTGGTGGAGACTCTTGCAGAGAAAGACCACACCTTGGACAATGCGTCCATGTCGGCGTGGAGGGCGATGGAGTCTCTGAACCGGGCCCTGCGGGATCTGTGCGTCGACGTGCCAGACGCTACTCACGGACCGGAGGACTTGGTGGAGACGCTCGGGCTGGTCGAGGAAGGGGCCGGCATTGCTCTCCGCAGCGCTAGCACCTTCAGCGAGCACTGTGGTTTCCTCGGCGCATGCCTCGCCCTCGCCATGCTTCACACGCATGGGTGTAGACATGTCCATGAGTTGGCGAACCCCCACCTGGATCTCCCTGCCCGGCCGGAGGCGATGTCGGATGCTATTCGCTTCATCGAGCCTGGCCTCCGAAAAGGTTGCAGTGCAGCACACGCTGCATGGGGGTGGGGACCTCCTCCGCTGGCTCGAAGGAGTTCCCCGGCGTCATAATGGCGGCGCGGGCCCATCGGCACCGCACGAAGGATGAGCGGTTGGTTAGGGGAGTGGTGTACTGCGCCCTCCTGCTTTTGTAGTCATGTAACCCTGACATTTTTTGCAGTGAACCGGAGTAGCACCCGTTCTTAATGTTGTATGCTGCTTTTATACTCCGAGTACGCACAGGGGCAATGCCTGTGCGTGCGCGGGATCTGTGTTTTGTTTATACTCCGGAGAGTGTGCGCGAGGGCGTCCCCCTGCGACGTCTTATTTGGAGTCCGTAGACTGGCGCGTGCGGAGGCGGACCTCGACGCTACGACTTCATTTAGAGTCCGTAGACTGGCGCGTGCGAAGGCGGACCTCGACGCTATGACTTCATTTAGAGTCCGTAGACTGGCGCGTGCGGAGGCGGACCTCGACGCTACAACTTCATTTAGAGTCCGTAGACTGGCGCGTGCGGAGGCGGACCTCGACGCTACGACATTATTTAGAGCCCGTAGACTGGCGCGCGCGGAGGCGATCTTCTACACATTATGGCCAGACAACATGGTACTTTCTGCGAACAGCCAGTTTTATTGAACTCCCGTTTGCGCGGGCGAGCATCGTACAAGGAGAGGATGATGCCACTATACTTTTCGTCCTGCTTCTAGGCGTAATATCGCCGCAACTTATCCGCGTTTCATGTGTGGCGGAGAGTTTGCCCCTCGAGTGTGGCGAGGCGGTATGCTCCCTTTTGTAATGCTTCCGCCACAATGTATGGACCTTCCCACTTGGACTCCAGCTTGCCAACGGTCTCCGCATGGAGCGCCACTCTGAGGACGAGATCCCCAGGCTTGAACCCTCGCGGATATAGGGACTGGTCTCGAGTACGCACGGTCTGCCGTGCGTACTTTTCGACATGCTGGGCCGCGCTTGCCCGCGCCCCGTCGAGGAGGTCTAAGGACACGCGACGCTCCTCGTCGGGCGCTTGGACGAGGACCCTCCGCGAGCCAGCCTTGATTTCTTCAGGTGTCACTGCCTCATCGCCGAAAAGGAGTTTGAAAGGTGTGAACCCCGTCGGGCGTGTTACCGTTGTGCGAAGGGACCAGAGGACGCTGTGAAGCTCGCTCGGCCACTTGCCCTTTGGCAACCCTACCAGGCGCTTTTTGACGGCGGCAGAGATGGCGCCATTCGCCCTTTCGACTGCTCTGTTGGACTGGGGGTGCCCGACCGAGGCGAACCGAAGCGTGATGCCTATACTGTCACAGAACTCCTTGAATAAGGTGGCGTCGAATTGCAGGCCGTTGTCAACGGTGAGCTCCCTGGGCACGCCGAAGCGACATATAATGTTCTGCCAGAGGAAGCGCTGCATGGCCGCCGAGGTTATTTTGGCCAGGGCTACCGCCTCCGGCCACCTAGAAAAATATTCCAGCGCAACTACCACGAACCGCAGGTCCCCTGGGGCTCGGGGAAGTGGACCCACTATGTCGACGCCCCAGTGTGCCAGCGGCCACACCGGGGGAATAGGGTTGAGGTTGGTCGGGGGCCTGCGGATGATACGTCCCATCCACTGGCACCCCTGACACCGACGCACGAGGTCATGGGCGTCAGTGATGGCCGTCGGCCAGTAAAAGCCTTGTTTGAATGCCTTGCCGACCAACGACCTTGGCGCGAGGTGAGACCCGCACACCCCCGCGTGGATCTCCGCAAGGAGCTTTTTCCCTTCTTCATGCGAGAGGCAACGCAGGAGCGGTGCGCAAACTCCTTTTTTTTGTAGAGTGTCCCTTCGAACACCTGGAAGGATCTGGCACGGTGTTGCAGGCGCCGGAGCTCGGCGGGGTCCTCCGGCTCGGCAATGCCCTACAAGAAATTGAAGACAGGCTCTCGCCAGTCGCCCTGCTGGACGATGTGGTGCACGAGGGCCGCGTCCCGGTTGTCCTGCGTGATGGCCGCCTGTGGTAACACTTCGTAAAACGCCCCGTCAGGGGGTGGCAGTTGTTGGCTGGCCGCCTTCGCGAGGGCGTCGGCCTGCTCGTTTTCCGCGCGAGGAATGACCTTGACCGTGACGCCCAAGAAATGCCTTTCCCTCGCTCTTACGGCCGCGAGGTATTTCGCCAGCTCGGGGTCCTTGGCTTGATATGACTTGTCTACGTGGCCTACCACCAACCGCGAGTCCGTGCGGACGAGCACGCGCCGCGCACCAACTGCCTTGAGCTTCGTCAGGCCGAAGAGCAGCGCTTCATATTCAGCTGTGTTATTGGTGGCCGGAAACGCGAGGCGCGCCGAGTATAACAGGCGCTACCCCTCAGGCGTAACAATCACTGCGCCTACGCCCGCGCCCGCGACGCCGTAGGCTCCGTCGATGGTGAGCGTCCACACTGGGTCGTCATGCTTCTAGGCAGGCTGAGCCGGCGAAGTCCATTCTGCGAGGAAATCGGTGAGAACTTGAGATTTGATTGCCGTCCGCGAGGCGTATGTCAGGGAGAACGGGGGGAGCTCAGCAGTCTACTTGCTGATGCGCCCCGTGGATTCCTTATTGTGTAACATCTCCGCCAGGGGGAACGAGGAAGGCACCGTGATTGGGTGAGCCAAAAAATAATGACGAAGCTTTCTGGAGGCCATGACCAACGCGTACGCGAGCTTTTCAAGCTCCGTATATCTCGTCTTGGCTCCTTGGAGGGCTTCGGATACAAAGTATACAGGCCGCTGTACGGCGCCTTCCTCTAGGACGAGGACGTCACTGACCGCTGTGGCCGACGCGGCCAGATAGAGCAAGAGGGGAGCCTCCGGTGTTGGGGCGACCAGAGTGGGGAGGCTCGCCAGGTGTTTCTTGAGCTCGTTGAAGGCCTCCGCACAGTTGTCATCCCAATGAAATCCGTCGCACCCGCGGAGTGTCTTAAAGAATGGCAGACCCCGCTCCGCCGCCCTAGATAGGAAGCGGCTTAGGGCTGCCATGCGGCCCGCCAGCCTCTGGACCTCCCTCGTCGTCTTGGGCGGCTCCATACCCATGATGGCCTCGACTTTATCGGGGTTCGCCTGGATGCCTCGTCCGGATACGAGGAAGCCCAGTAGCTTGCCCGCCTGCACGCCAAAGACGCATTTGCCGGGGTTGAGCTTGATGCCGGCCTTCCTGAGATTGTCGAAGGTCTCCTGGAGGTCCCGGCCGTGCAAAGCGAGCTGCCGGGTTTTGACTACCACGTCATCGACGTAGGCTTCCACATTCCGTCCGAGATGGGCGGTGAGGGCAAGTGCGACGAGACGGGTGAAGGTAGCGCCTGCGTTCTTCAAGCCGAAGGGCATCCTGACGAAGCAGAAAGTCCCAATCGGTGTGATGAAACTGGTCTTGTCCTCGTCATCTTCGGCCATGTATACCTGGTGGTAGCCAGAGTAGGCATCCAGGAAACACATTAGCGTCGACCAGTTGATCGATGCGTGGCAATGGGTAATTATCCTTCGGGCACGCCTTGTTGAGTGCCGTGAAGTCAATGCACATACGCCAGGCCCCGCTGGCCTTTTTGACCAATACAGGGTTGGCGAGCCACTCTGGGTGGTGGACCTCGCGAATGAGCCCGGCCCGGAGAAGCTTTGCCACCTCCACCTTGGCCGCCTGCTGCCGATCGATGGACATGCGACGAAGCTTTTGCCTGACCGGCTTGGCGTCAGGGCGAACCGCCAAGCGATGCTCGATTACTGCGTGGTCTACGCCCTTGATGTCCTCCGGTGACCATGCAAAGATGTCGGCGTTGTTCCGAAGCACTTGGAGTAGGTCTCGCTCGACCTCCGCAGGGAGCCCCTCGCCAATGGACACGAACTGGCCCTTCGCCTGGAGCGGAACCTTTTTGACTCCACCCTCAGGCCGAGGCTTAGGTGTCCGTTTCGGAGCGGAGGGCGTATCGCCGAGCCTGCGTGGGAGGACGTGCACCGGTCGGTGTAAACCCCGACTGCTGACCTCGACTCGTCTGGCGAGGTCCTGGTCGCCGAAGACAGTGATCACGCCCTCCGGGCCTGGGAGATTCATACATAAGAAGGCGTGGTGTGGGATCGCCTCGAGGGAGTTGATGGCGGGCCGTCCCAATATGACCTTGTAGGGGTGCGGGATGTCTACGACATCGAAGATGACGTGCGCGCTTCGGGTGTTATTCTCCTGGCGGAATGTAACTGGGAGGGACACGTGTCCTATGGCCTCCAGCGGTTGGCCTCCGAAGCCCTGAAGTGGAGCTCCTGACTGCTCTAAGCGGCTTCGGGGGATTCCCATACGATCGAGGGCCCCCGCGAACAGAATGTTCGCGGAGCTACCCCCGTCTACGAGGATGCGCCTGACGTCATGGCCTGCGATGTGAGCCTGAATGACTAAAGGGTCTTGGTGAGGGAACTCCACGCCCCTGGCGTCATCGAGGGTGAAGGTAATGTCGCGGGGCGGCACCCACGATTGCGGTTGCTCCGAGGGGGCCCCCCAACAGGGACCCTCCGGTGATGACGCTGATGGAGCGGCACCACGTGCCTTCCCCGGATGCGGCCCGAGCTCCGGCCGCCGTCCGTCGCAACTCCATGACTTTGACACACGTCTTCGTGTGGTGGTCGCCGTAACCGTGCACCTCACACCACTTGCCGTAATCTAGAATTTCTTGCTCCGCGCGGGGTCGCCCGTCGCGATCTGGCCCGCCTTCGCATCCCCGGCCCCCTCCCCGCGCGGACCTTTTGTGGCCTGCGCTGGCGACGTTGGGGCTTACGCCTGCCCCTTGAAGAGCCCTCCTGCCCCCCGGTATCGCTACCACCGGGAGTGGCCTCTCGGGGTTCTCGTCTGCGGCCCTGCTTCGGGGAATCATCACTCGCCCCCCCCCCCTCGTGTGGTAAGTGTTTTGCTTGGACAAGGTCGGGGGCGGCGGCGCTGCGTCTCCGCGCCTCCTCCTCTGCCCGTGCGTACTCCTCCATTTTGTCGAATAGCTTGGTGACTGTCTTGATAGGCTTCCGCGCGTTGTATTCGGCCATGGGGCCCGAGCGAAGGCCCTGTATGGCCGCGTTGATGACGGTTGTCTCATTAATGTCTTTGACTTGGCAGCGCACCTTCGCGAAGCGCTTGGAGTAGTCCCGGAGCTTCTCCGAAGGTTTCTGCTTTACTGCGAAGAGCTGGTCTGCATCGACCCGCTCGACATAGCTCCCTTGAAAGTTGTTGTAAAGGCGATCGCGGATCTGCTCCCACGCGTAGATGGAGTTCGGCTCCATGGTAAAAAACCAGGAAAGCGCCACCCCTTGCAGCGCGAGGGCGAGCCCCTTCGCCTTTGTGATGTCGTCTCCAACCGCGGCCTCGATTGCGGTTTCGTATACGCGCACGAACTCGCGGGGGTCCGTATCACCTTTGTAAGGCTCGATGACACTGGGGAATGTGAAGTCTTCGGGCCACGCCGCCTGCTGTAGTCCTACCGAAAGCGGGGACTCTGGATCGACACGTCGCCGCGGCTACCTGCCCTTTCCGGCGCGGGCTCTGGCATGACCACTGGTGCGGCTTGCTAGCTCCGGGCCTCTTTGCTTGTCTCGGACAGCCCCGCGAAGATCCCCTAGCTCCCGCTGGAACGCATTGAGGGCCATCAGCAGGTCGCTTTCCACCGCTGGTGCGTGCGGGGCCGCCGGCGCACCTGGCGGACGGGTCGGCACAGGGACGATCGCCTCGCGAGCTCCCGAGCTGCCGGTTGCTCCGTTGTGGCTATCTCCAACCACCCGGTCCGCGCTACCAGCGAGCGCTGCGACGAGGGTGGTGGGGTTGGTCGCTGTCGCGTCGGCGGGGTTGGTCGTCGCCGCGCCAGCGGCGGGGGTGGTCGTCGTAGTGCTAGTGGCGAGGTCGGTCGTCGCAGCGCCAACGGCGGGGGTGGTCGTTGCAGTGCCAGTGGCGGGGTCGGTCGTCGCAGCGCCAGCGGCGGGGTCGGTCGGTCGTCGCAGCGCCACAGCCGATGCCGAAGCCCTGGTACCCACGCGACGCTCCGACCCGGCCACTTTCTTCCCCTTCGCCGCCGTCGACGAAGCTTTTTTCGGTGCCATCCTTCTTTGGATTTCAGGCTTGCTCCTGTCCTCCCCACGGACGGCGCCAACTGTTGTGGTTACAGACCAAACAGAGAGAGATGTGGTAGTGGAGAGTTGGGAGAGAGTGAATCGTCCCCTCCCTCCAGTCTTCCCTCGGTATATGTATTCATATGGGCTGTGCTTTTACAAATGTGCCCTTACATTGGTACCTCCTTGCCAGAGGTATTTAAGCCATTACATATGTCCCATTTTGGGCCCTACAACCTTCTAACAGGTCTGCTGGGTTTAGGTGGGGGCCACCCCTACAACAGAAAACTTTCTGTAAACTTCTAACCCCTCGGTTCTTACGTCGTTCTAGAATATGTAAGGTCAAAATTGTAGCCCCTTGACAACTAATATAAACAAAGTGAGTTAGATTTGTCATATAGAAATGATATCTGTAGATTTAGCATAAAATGCTTTCATATCATCTACTTTTATTAATTTTTATTAACATGCAATTAGAAAAAGTAGTGATCAAAATATGTGTATTGGAGATCATATCAATGTCTAAAATTATAACTAAAAAACAAGAGTGTCTGTTAGATAATTAAGATATGTGTATATTATATTGATTTTTTTAACATTTATTTCGTTGATTTTTATTTCACATACTATCCATGCATTTCAGAACTAAGCATGCTGCATCGATCTGATAACAAATATACTCACGTAGTTCATACTAGTTTTTAATTGTTGTGCATGCAAATGTGTTCAACAAGTTCAAAGATAACGCAGGTAGTTTCGACACAAGCTTAAGCAGTGACCCGAGGGGGCTGCTAACTTGTACAACGCTGCTCACATGGTGACACCTGGTGAGGCCACCCTCGACGACGCCATTGCCTTTGCGAGGAGCCACCCATGAAAGGCGAGCTCAGGTCACCAATGGCGGAGCAAGTCTCCCAAGCCCTCGACATCCCTCTCCCACGGTTCGCGAGGCGGCTAGAGACGATGCATTACATTGCTGAGTATGAACAGGAGGAGACGCACGACGGAACGTTGCTAGAGCTCGCGAGGCTGGACTTTAATCTCGAGAGGTCTCTTCACCACATGGAGCTCAAGGCCCTCTCCTTGTAAGTTGATTAATTTTTTCTCTGTTTCACGTCAATTCCCTTGTCTTCACCACTGATACGAAATAATATGTTTTGTTGGGGTACATTTCGATCCGATCTACAGGTGGTGGAGAGATCTTTACAACAATGTAAAGCTAAGCTACGCTCGGGACCGCCTAGTGGAGAGCTACTTCTGGGCATGCGGAGTGCTCCATGAGGAGGAGTACTCTCGCTCACGAATCATATTTGTAAAGACATTTGGATTGCTATCTCTGATGGATGACACATATGATGTCCATGCTACCTTGGAGGAGTGCCACAAACTCAACGAAGCTATTCAAAGGTAGGATAATCTATGTATCTACAAACATATGTGGGCATTTGCATTTATGTATATAACAATGCATGTATGTGATGTATATGTGAACTGGCATTAATGTATACAACAATGCATGTGTGTGATGTATTTGTGAATTTACATTTACTTATATGTGAAAATGTGTGATATATAGGTGAATTTTGAGAATGAGTCATACAAATGTATCTCTATGTTCATTGGGCTATTGTAAAGAAATACACCCAGCTGTTGTCTTATTGAATTAATGCTGGTTGGTATTATCGAATGCTGGTTGGTGAGTGAAGGCTTATTACAGACGGTTCTAAGTTTAGAACCGTCTGTGATAATAAATATCACAGACGGTTCTTTGTTTAGAACCGTCTGTGATAGTATAACTATTACAGACGGTTCTTTGTTTATAACCGTCTGTGATATTTATTATCATAGACGGTTCTAAACTTAGAACCGTCTGTAATAAGTCTTTATATATAACCCCCCGCTAGGGTTTTGTACCAACACTTAGTCGCTCTAGCTAGCTAGATCCCGATCGAGCCCGTCACCGGCCGCCTCCATCGAGCCCCCGAGGCCGTTGCCGTCCCCCTCCGTCAGGCCCGTCGCCGTCCCACTCTGTCAGGCCCGTCGCCGCCGCCGTTCCCCCGAGGCCGTCGTCGTCCCCCTCCCTCGAGCCCGTCGCCGCCGCCGCCCCCCCGAGCCAGCCTCCGTCCCCCCGAGGTAACCCTAGGCTACCATTGCACTAAGCATGTGAAGATTAATGTGTTAGTACTTTGTGAAATAGTGTTAGTACTTTACCGCAGTTAGCTATGTGCTTGATATCAAGAAAATTTGGTGTTTACACTGATCTATGCACTGCAATGGTAGCATCCAGTGGACATTGTTTATAATCATTAGTGTAAAATCTGGTGTTTACACTAATCTATGCACTGCAATGGTAGCATCCAGTGGACATTGTTTATAATCATTAGTGTTAAATCTGGTGTTTACACTAATCTATGCACTGCAATGGTAGCATCCAGTGGACATTGTTTATAATCATTAGTGTAAAATCTGGTGTTTACACTAATCTATGCACTGCAATGGTAGCATCCAGTGGACATTGTTTATAATCATTAGTGTGTCTTGATGAAGATTTTTTATTACTGTTAAAATGGAGCCTCGGTTGAAGCACTGATTTTTTATTACTGTTAAAATGGTGCATTGTATATGTATATGTATATGTATATGTATATGTATATTATCCTATCCTTGTCTTATCTTAGCATGTACTCTAGCAGCATAGTATGGCACTTTCTTATCTTATGGTATAGCACTTTCTTATTTATCCTAATAGACCCACAAATTGAGCAACATGTCATCCGCGCATTCTTCAACATCATCGCCAGATGCGTCCGCTTCAAAATCAAAACGCTGAGGAAGAGGGCTATCGAAGAAGCCTGAGGGCCGATTTACCATCACAGAGGTCGATGGATCTGGGACCCCTCTCCTTCCTCCCAAAGCAGTAAGCGCATTCCGAAGAATGCTTGGAATAGTTGCACGAGAACGAATTTAGATCACATTCAATTCATGGAAGAGCGTGCCTAAGACTCGGAAACGTGAGCTGCTGACCGAAATTTTGGCATCGTTTGAGATCCCAGAACAACACCAAGACGCCGTGCAACGACAAACCTTGCTAGCGGCGTGCAAAGCATGGAAGAACTTCAAGAGCATGCTTGTCAAGAAATACGTGGAGACGGACGAAACGCCCTTTCATAAATATCCATTCCTGGAACCACAATGAGAAGAGTTCTAGGCAATGAAGACGACCGAAGAATTCAAAAGTACAAATGCGGCGCACAAGGCCCTCCAGGCAAAAAACACACACCCCACAGACTTGGCACAGCTGGGTATGCGGGTAAAATCCCATAGTGGAGGAGGGAGGATGAACTGGCAGCCCTGAAGGACATCGCCCCGCCATTTGCCAATATCCCGGATGACCGCACTCGAAATTGGATTAGAGAAAGGTCATCTACAACGACATCGGGGGACGTCTCCTTTCGAAACCCTGCAGACTAGCAAGTGTCCCAGCGCCTGGTAAAATATCGATCGAACTATGTAGCTTGTAATTACTCCACAACTTCGTACGAAGTGAAATGACATGTCGTGCCCTTGCAGGAAGCGCTGAGTGTTGAATCTTCCCAGGGATCATTCCAGGGAACAAGGGAGAATGATATGCTCTCCACGGCCCTGGGAAACAAGGAGCACCTGGGTCGTACAAGAGACCTTGGGCTTTACATTCCTTGGAAACATGGTTTCCAAGATGACTCCGAAATGTATCGGTGTAGGAAGAGAACCAAAGCCGAGCGTGAGGCACGGCTACGAGAAATCAAAGGCATCTCTTAGAGAGGAGCTAAGAGATGAGCTGGCTGATTATGTCAGAGATGAGGTGCGGAAACATACAGAAAATCAACAGGCCATCGCCGCTCCTGTGCTAGCTAGCCCGCACAACCGTCCGAGTAGTTGCGCATCCAATCCGACGGAAAGCGAAGCCAGATTTCCTGTGGACGACATCCTGGTAATAATTATTATCTCTCAAATGCTTGCTCCATTGATAGGCCTATTAATTGGAGTAGTTAATTTTGTATCATTATGTATGAGCCTACGAAGTGCAAGCTCCAAGTGAGATATGCCTCCGTTGCCTTGTGCGCTGCTTGGGGCATGGCATATTCGTCTGCTCAAGGGGTCATGCTGCACCATCAAGCTTTAGCGACAGGCTTCGGAAAAGTGTCAGTTGATGGTGTACACGCCAATTTCGAGGTCATCCCGCTACCCAAGCCCACCAACGACGAGCTCGTGATTCTAGGGCAAGGCATTGTATCCTTCATCCAGTGGCCCAAAAGCGATATCTGCCTGGAGGCTTGTTCACCGGTGGCAGATCAGCTATGTACATTGGTGCCATCTCCACAAGGGCAACCTGAACCAGATCAGCTACGTGCACTGGTGCCATCTCCACAAGGGTAACCTGAACCAGATCAGCTACCTGCACTGGTTTCATGTTCACGGGCGCTATTCCCGGTGCAGCAATTTCCACCAGTGCAACTTCCACCATCGGTGCTACCTTTAAAGTCGACCTACAGCCGAGGCAGCAAGGGCAAAGCAAAGAAGACCAATGATGATATCCTGTACCTACCATTGGCTCGCAAATTTGTGCTTGGCCAGCCGTTGGTCGAGAAAAAGGGCCTCCAAACCCTAGCAATTAGTTGCCATCAATTGCACAAGTGGTATATGGAACAGTCCAATAAGCTAGAGTGAGAACGGAGCTCAGGTATCACTGTCAAATTCACGCCGGATCATTTCAAGCACAGTGCTCACGAGTGTGTCTTCCTGGTCACCTTTGAGGATTTATTCGATCTTTTCACGCTTAACGCTCTCGACGTCTCACTCATTCGATGTTGGACGCTGTAAGTGTGTACAATCACAGTCTCAGTTCATGTCATACTGATAAATGTCATATATAATTTGTTGCTTTCGTGTGTATATATATAGACACATGCTGACTAAAGCTACATCTTCCAAATCATCGGTTGGTTTCTTGGACCTACACTTGGTCCCCAAGTATACCATCGATGAGGATACATCCTTCGTCGAGAGGTACATTGCAGCAGGACTGCTGGCTTACCGTAATAAGGATTATGTACTTATGCCATACAATCAAAACTATCATTGGATTTTAATAGTAATTGTACCAAAATGGAACAAGGTATATTACCTTGATTCCCTAAGTAAGAATAAAATGGACTTCACATTGTCAGCCAAGTAATTGATACGTAAGTACATTTTCTCCATACATACGTATATTGTACTCTTTCTTTCCTTCCGAATGACTAAGGTTAACTTTTTCGAATCACGTAGGGAGTTCACGATGTACATTGAAATGGGAGGTGTCTCGATGCACGAGGCCAAAGCCCTGGCACATGCTCGAGATTTTAAGGTATTCGCTATTACACATTAATTAATCCTATGCAACAGTTGGTAATAATGCCTCTTGAATTAACACATTTCATTTTTTGCAGTGCCACCAGCAACAGCCGGGCAACACATGTGGATTCTACGTTTGCCACCATATGGAACTACTCCTCGATTCCTCGAGGATCACCAATTCCAAGGTTTGTCAATCTTCCCATAATTACTTCATACTTATCACGTTATATGTATACGCACATTGATATTCCTATCGACAGGCTGCGTCCATCCCATTAACTGCATTGAAACAGTGCGACCTTTCATGAATTCGAGGAGAGTTGGCGTACTTTTTGGTGCCTCAAGTCATAAACTCAAAAGGAGAGTTCCACTGCGCACAATGATTTTTTATTGCTCTTATCACTCCGGAATCGAGGTCTCGTGAAAGGAACGGATCCATAATCAACGAACATATCGGCTGCACAAGCAATACTTGAATGGCAATCATGCACCATCCAAGTATAGCTTGTGCAGCCTGATAAGTTCGTTGATTATGGATCTATTCCTTTCGCGAAACCTCGATTCCAGAGTGATAGAGCAATAAAAAATGCAATGTTACCATCTAAGTGCAAATGCAATGTATATCTTTTGTAATTGTGTATTTGTTAATGGATATTTTATTTCATTTCAATTAATTGATTTGCGAAATTGATGCTTTATGTTTGTGAAATGAAGTGCGATGCGAATTGGATATTCTATGTTTGTGAAATGAATTGAGATGTGAATTGTATGTATACATGTACATGTTGATCTGCTTGTTTCAGAGGGCATGGCTAGCATTTCCTGAGGTGAGCCAATAATAGGAATAGATTTAGAGATAGAAAAGAATATCACAGACGGTTTGTAACTAACAACCGTCTGTGATAGCTGATAATCACAGACGGTTTTTAAGTAAAAATCGTCTGTGATAGGCTATCACAGACGGTTTTTAGTTACAAACCGTCTGTGATATTTACACCATAGACGGCTCGAAAACCGTCTGTGATAACTTTCGATTATTACTGACGTATAAATTCAGACGGTTCAGAAAACCATCTGTAATGATGTTTTTAAACCGTCTGTAATACGGTTTTCAGTAGTGTATGCTCAGAGCCGCCAGACTCCGGCTTCTCGCCGCGGACACGGCTCAACGCCGCGCCGATCTCCGCGCGGAAGTGGTTGTCTACGCCGAGACGTTCGAGCGTGTCCACCAGCGCCACCGTGTCGGCCACGCTTATGGCGCCCTTGCCGGCCTCGAACATCCGGCGCACGTCCTCCATGAGCTGACCCGCCCGCTCTCTCATCCATTCCTCCGACCTCTGCGTGACGACGACACGTCACAAGTACGTAAGTATATGCGCATGCAGGCAGCACGCATGTCGTCGCAAACGAGTATTAGTAGTGTGTTTGAACGGATGCATGTACATATAGTATATATATCTCTATTATACGTGTATATATATACTACTAATAATATATGTAGCATGTGTTCATGTGTGTGCACCGGCCTGTAAGAGGGGATGTATGTATGTGTGTGTGTATATATACTGCTAATAATATACGTAGCATTTGTGCATGTGTGTGTGCTGCCTGCCTGTGAGAGGGGAGGGTTGTAGGTGACGAAGTAGTCGCCCCACACGGAGGGCAGAAAGTCCTGGTTGGGAGCAGCAGCAGGAGCAGAAACCGCCACATCGGTTTGTTGATTGGTCAGAATATATGATTAACTAACTTGTGCTACAATATAATGTGGCGCTGTGGCCTGCTCTCCGACGGTCTAATTTATATAGAGGTAGCAACGGGAATCACGGGGCGTTCGTGCTAGCAATCAAAATTTAATAATGCCTACGAAAATTTGGTAACACCAATAAAATCTAGTTTCACAGATGGACAATCTGACGGTAAAAAAATGGCTTACTGAAATTTTGGTAATGTCAAATTTTAGTTTGACCATGATCTAAACAACAATCTTTTTGCCAATATTTGGCTTTGCCTGGATTTTGGCTGTGCCAAAATTTTGATTTTGCTTATTTTGACTATCAACTAAACAGCCCCTATATATTGCATTTACAAGGTATCATTGTTTGAAACTTGCTTTCTTCACCCGAGAAACGGCCAGTATTTTTGGCATCCTCTCTAGTCTCTACCGTGAGTTACCAAATTCTGATTGGCACTCCAAATAATGGTAGCACTCCGATCCAAACACTAACCAAATCTCGCGGTGAGAACCATCACTACTACAGAAATCCTAATACTAAACGGCCAATCACAGACGGTTTGACAAAACCATCTGTGACCAACACTAACACAGACGGTTTTAATTTGGACACCGTCTGTGTTGGCGGCGTTGGAGAAAACGAGTATCACAGACGGTTCTTACCGATGAACCATCTGTGATACCGAAGTATCACAGACGGTCTGTATTAAAAACCGTCTGTGATAATCCCAGATTATCACAGACGGTTTTGAACAAAAAACCGTCTATGATAATGCTCACTAGGCATTTATTGTGCTGCTCAGACCGCATCTGTCTTCATTTCGATCCAGATCTAGCTGGTGCTTTACTCTTTCGCTCAGGAAGCAAGCTTGACGATTTCAGGCCAATTAATTTGGTGGGAGGAGGCAGATATTGAGCTTTGAAGATTTATACTTTCCTGGTTGCTCTAGATATGGTTAGTAATGAATTTTTTTTTCTTTGCATGCATTACAATTTAGATCTAAGTAATTGGTGATCAGTGTTATTAATTGAAGATGGTTTGCAAAATTGTTGGTTATATAATAGCTGTTGTGTTTATAATATGAATTGAGGTAGCAAATTAAGCCTCAATATAATACATGTGACCGGTATATATGTAGTAATAATTAGTTAATTTAATTTTTAATACTAAGTTGTTATATATGTACGTAACGTAGGACCGAAGTTGGATGTATGCCACGAGCCGTGTGAGTGAAGAGTACATTAATGGCGTGTCTGCTTTTATAAGAGCTGCCGAGGAGGATATGTTCAATAAGGGGGTGGAATATATGTACTGTCCATGCACTGACTGCGAGAATTTAAAGATGTTTAAGAACCGAGGGCAAATTGAAGCGCACTTGATTCGGAGGGGTTTTAAAAAAGGTTATACGTGTTGGACCAGTCATGATGAAGTCAATGATCAAATGCCGCCGGATGACATCGCCGGTGAAGTGAATGATATGCCGCCGGATGACATCGCCGATGAAGTGAATGACATGCCGCCGGATGATGTCGATTGTGGTTCGGATTCGGATAGGTTGCATGATGATAATCTGGATCAGATGCTTCGCGATGTAGAAGAGAACTATGATGAGAGAGAGTATGCTAAATTCCGGGGCTTGATGGAGGACTCGGAGAAACTTTTGTTCACATGCTGCAAGTACACGAGGTTGTCGGCCGTGCTTGAACTGTTGAAATTGAAGGCAAGCAACGGTTGGTCCGACAAGAGTTTCACGGCGCTGCTAGGTCTTTTAGCGGACATGCTTCCGGAGGGAAATAAGTTGCCTAAAACCACGTATAAAGCCAAGAAGGTTCTTTGTCCGTTGGGAATGGAAGTAGAAAGAATACATGCATGTCCGAACGACTGTATCCTGTACCGTAAAGAGTATGCAAACATGCATGTATGTCCGGTGTGCAACGCATCCCGATACAAACGTAACAATCAATCAGATGACAGCGAGGGAACAGAGGCGAAGAAAGGACCTCCTGCTAAGGTGGCATGGTATTTTCCTAAAATTCCCAGTTTGAAAAGGTTTTTGCAAATCCAAAGGAGGCAAAACTACTGTGTTGGCACTCGGAGGAGCGCAAGAAGGATGGAATGCTAAGACACCTTGCCGATTCCGCGCAGTGGAGAAACATCGATAGGAGTTTTACAGACTTCGGTGCAGAACCAAGGAATATAAGGTTTGGACTGAGTACAGATGAAATGAATCCTTTCAGTAGCATGAGCAGCCGACATAGCACATGGCCCGTGACTCTCTGCATCTATAACCTTCCTCCTTGGTTGTGTATGAAGCGAAAGTATGTTTTGCTGTTGATACTTATCCAAGGGCCAAAGCAACCAGGGAATGATATCGATGTGTACCTAGCACCGTTGGTGGAAGATCTAAAAGTACTGTGGAACGAAGGGGTACAGATATTGGATGCATACAAACGAGAGAACTTCACTTTGCGCTCCTTATTGTTCTGCACCATAAATGATTGTCCTGCCCTTGCTAACCTAACGGGCCAGAGTACAAAAGGTGCCAACGCTTGTACCTACTATTTAGATGATACCGAGAGTGTGTGGCTGAGACACTCACGTAAAACGATCTACATGCGTCACCGCCGATTCCTTCGGAGGGCTCACCCGTACCGCAAGATGAAGAAACAATTTGACAGAGAGAAGGAAGACGGTTCAGCTCCAAGGCTTTTAGGGGGACACGAGGTTTATGATATGGTTAAGGATTTAGATGTTGTCCTCGGAAAGGGAGGTAAATTGAGGGCTCATGAGAAGAACACCTGAAGGAAGAGATCAATATTTTGGAACTTACCTTATTGGGAGTACCTAGATGTTCGACACTGCATCGACGTCATGCACGTAGAAAAGAATGTATGCGACAGCTTGATTGGTCTCTTACTGAATATTCGTGATAAAATAAAGGACGGCATGAACGCACGGCTTGACTTGGCTGATATGGACATCAGGCCTGAGTTAGCACCGACATGCACTGATAATGGACGAATGTGACTTCCCCTTGCGTGTTACACTCTGTCCAAGGTTGAGAAAACAGAACTGTGCCAGTGCTTGCAACGTGAAGAAACTTGTTTCGATGCAAGATTTGAAGTTAAGTGGCATGAAGTCTCATGATTGTCATGTGCTGATGACACAGATGCTCCCTATTGCAATTAGAAATATTTTGCCGATCAAAGTCCGAGAGACAATCATGAGGCTATGTTATTTCTTTAACACAATTGCTCAGAAGGTCATCGATCCCGAAGGACTAGATGCTCTGCAGGACGAGGTGGTGATGACTCTATGTCACCTTGAAATGTATTTCCCTCCTTTGTTTTTCGATATCATGGTCCATCTCATTGTTCATGTTGTGTGGGAGATAAAAATGTGCGGGCCCATATTTCTACGTAGCATGTACCCATTTGAGAGGTTCATGGGAATTCTCAAGTCCTACGTACGGAATCGATCTCGGCCGAAGGGCAGCATCGTCGAAGGTTATGCAAGCGAAGAGGTCATTGAGTTTTGTGTCGATTATATGGCTCAGACTCAACCGATAGGTGTGCCTCAATCTCGTCATGTGGGGAGGCTGAAGGGTATCGGAACTATCGGAAGGAAAGCAATCACTTCAGATATTGACACGTATACTCAAGCCCATTTCACGGTCTTGCAACACATGACTGAAGTGGCGCCTTATGTCGACCAGCACAAGGATGTGCTTCGGCAACAGAATCCGGAGCGGCTGGATGTTTGGATCATGAGGCAACACAACAGTCGGTTCAAACAATGGTTGAAGGAGCAAATCGCTAGGAGCTCGCCAAGTGAGATGCTGACATGGTTGGCAAAAGGGCCAACATTTACAGTTGTGACATGGCAAGGATATGACATAAATGGGTACACATTCTATACACAGTCTCAGGATGTAAAGAGCACTAACAGAACAGCGGTGTGCCGCATAGATGCGTTTAGTACCGATGGGTCGAGAAACTCATACTATGGGTTCATAGAAGAGATTTGGGAGCTCGACTACGTGATTTTCAAGATCCCCTTATTTTGCTGCCGTTGGGTGCATCTCCCACAGGTGAAGGTTGACAAGTACGGTGTCACTACCGTGGACCTCCAACGTGTCGGGTACAAAGATGAACCATTCGTACTCGCCAACCAAGTTATTCAAGTTTTCTATGTAACCGACCCGGCAAATAAGAAACGCCATGTAGTTCTTCATGGAAAAAGGAGAATTGTCGGAGTAGAGAATGTAGTGGACGAGGAAGAATACAATCAATTTGACGAGTTACCTCCTTTTGGAAATGGCATAAGGGTCGACGACGGACAACGTGACGAAACTAGTTATGTACGCATTGATTATCATGAAGGGCTAATTTTTAAAGAAAATAAGTAAGTATAATGAGAATGTGCGACATATATGTATATAACAATAATGCATGTGTGTGATGTATTTATGAATTTACATTTATGTATACAACAATACATGTGTGTGATGTATTTGTGAATTTATATTTATGTATATGTGAAAATGTGTGAAGAAATACATTGTGTATATGTGAATTTGCATTTATGCTGGTTGGTGTTGTATATGAATGCAGTTGGTTGGTGTTATATATGAATGCAACTGGTTGGTGTTTGTCTTAATTACTACAGTCGGGGCAGAGGCTTATCACAGACGGTTCTAAACGTAGAACCGTCTGTGATATTGATATCACAGACGGTTCTTACTTTAGAACCGTCTGTAATAAACCTCCCTACATATACCCTCTGGCTAGGGTTTTCCGCGTATCCTACAGTTATAGATCTAAATCTCGCCGCCTCCTCGCTCCTCCGTCGCCGCCGTCGCCTCCCCCGAGCCCGTCGCCTCCCCGAGCTCGTCGCTGCCTCCCCGAGCCGCCTCCCCGAGCGCGTCGCTGCCTCCCCGAGCCGCCTCCCTGAGCCCGTCGCTGCCTCCCCGAGCGCGTCGCCGGCTCCCCCAAGCCCCTCGTCGGCCGCCTCCCCGAGCGCGTCGCCGCCTCCCCGAGCCCCTCTCTATCCACGCCGCCATTGCCGTAGAAGGCAAGGATCTTGTTTACTGCACATTGTATTAACATTTGGAATATATTGTGTCAAATGATCTTGTTTACTGCACATTGTGTTAACATTTGGAATATATTGTGTCAAATGATCTTGTTTAGTATACATTGTGTTAACATTTAGAATATATTGTGTCAAATGATCTTGTTTACTGCACATTGTGTTAACATTTCGAATATATTGTGTCAAATGATCTTGTTTACTGCACATTGTGTTAACATTTCGAATATATTGTGTGTTGTTGTGAGTATTAGTATATAGTGTTAGCAACTAAAGTAGGTGCTAAGATAAGCACATCACCCCCTCTTTCTGTCCACATCACCCTCTCCCCTCTACTCCTCTCCTCTCTTCCTAACATTGAGCATCATGTTTCACTTTTTTTGCTTCCTCATCTTATCCTAATAGACCCACAAAATGAGCAACATGTCACCCGCGTATTCTTCAACATCATCGCCGAATGCGTCCCCTCCAAAATCACAACGCCGAGGAAGAGGGCTATCGAAGAAGCCTGAGGGCCGATTTACCATCACAGCGATCGATGGATCTGGGACCCCTCTCCTTCCTCCCAAAGCAGTAAGCGCATTCTGAAGCATGGTTGGAATAGTTGCACAAGAACGAATTGAGATCACATTCAATTCGTGGAAGAGCGTGGCTGACCGAAATTTTGGCATCGTTCGAGATCCCAGAAGAACACCAAGACGCCGTGCAACAACAAACCTTGCTAGCCGCGTGCAAAGCAAAGAAGAACTTCAAGAGCACGCTTGTCAAGAAATACGTGGAGACGGACGAAACGCCCTTTCATAAATACCCATTCCTGGAACCCCAATGGGAACAGTTCAAGGCGATGAAGACGACTGAAGATTTCAAAAGCACAAGTGGGGCACACAAGGCCCTCCAGACAAAAAACACACACCCCCACAGACTTGGCACAGCTGGGTATGCGGGTAAAATCCCGCAGTGGAGGAGGGAGGATGAACTGGCAACCCAACAGGACATCGCCCCGCTATTTTCCAATATCCGGGATGACTGCGCTCGAAATTGGATTTGAGCAAGGTCATCTACAACAACATCGGGGGACGTCTCCTTTCGAAACCCTGCAGACCAGCAAGTGTCCCAGCGCCTGGTAAGATATCGATCGAACTACGTAGTTGTAATTACTCCACAACTTCGTTCGAAGTGAAATGACATGTCGTGCTCTTGCAGGAAGAGCTGAGTTTTGAATCTACCCTGGGATCATTCCAGGGAACAAGGGAGAATGATATTCTCTCTGTGGCCCTGGGAACAAGGAGCACCCGGGCCGTACGAGAGGCCTTGGGCTTTACGTTCCTTGGAAACATGCTTTCCAAAATAACTCCGAAATGTATCGGCGTAGGAAGAGAACCAAAGCCGAGCGTGATGAGCGGCTACGAGAAGAGATCAAGGAATCTTTTAGAGAGGAGCTAATGGATGAGCTGGCTGATGTAGTCAGAGGTGAGGTGCGGAAACATACAGAAAGTCAGCAGGCCGCCACCGCCGCTCCTGTGCTAGCTAGCCCGCACAACCGTCCAAGTAGTTGCGCGTCCAATCCGACGGAAAGCGAGGCCAGATTTCCTGTGGACAACATCCTGGTAATAATTATTATCTCTTGAATGCTTGCTCCATTGATAGGTCTATTGGAGTAGCTAATTTTGTATCGTTATGTAGGAGCCTACGAAGTGCAGGCTCCAAGTGAGATATGCCTCTGTTCCCTTGTACACTGCTTGGGGCCAGGCATATCCGTCTGCTATCGGGGCTATGGTGCACGGTCAAGCTTTAGCGCCAGGCTACGCAAAAGTTAATGTGGATGGTGTGCATGCCAATTTTGAGATAGTCCCGCTACCGAAGCCCCCCAACGACGAGATCATGACTCTAGGGCAGGCCATTGGAACATTCATCCAGTGGCCCAAAAGCGACATCTCCCTGGAGGCTTCTTCATCGGTGGCCGGACCAGAAGGGCAGCGCGAACCAGAGCAACATGCAGTGGTGCCATCTCCACAAGGGCAGTGCGAAGCAGAGCTACCTGCACCGGTGCTATCTCCACGGGTGGTATTCTCGCGAAAGCAACTTGCACCGGTGCTACCACTACAGTCGACTACCATAAAGTCGACCTACAGTCGAGGCAGTGGCCAGGGCAAATCAAAGACGAAGGATGATGATATCCCGTACCTGCCATTGGCCCGCAAATTCGTGCTAGGTGAGCCGATGATATTCCGGGAAGAGCACCTCGTAACCCTAGGACTTGGTTGCCAAACAATACACGCTTGGTATATGGAACAGTCCAATAGGCCAGAGGTAGAACGACGCTCAGGTATCACTATCAAATTCAGGCAGGATCATTTCCAGCACGAAATTCAGGAATGTGTCTTCGCGGTGACCTTTGACGATATATTTGGTCTTTTCACACTCAACGCTCTCGACATCTCACTCGTTCGATGCTGAACGCTGTAAGTCTGTACAATCACAGTCTATGTTCTTGTAATACCGATATATGTCACAATTTGTTGCTTTTCTGTGTATATATATAGATTCATGCTGACCGAAGCTAGATCATCGAAATCACCAATTGGTTTCCTGGACCCACGCTTGGTTGCCATTGATACCATTAACGAGGATGCATCCTTCGTCGAGAGCTATATTACATCAACACTGCTGGCTCACCGCGATAAGGAATTTGTTCTTATGCCATACAATGAGAACTTCCATTGGATTTTAATTGTAATTATACCAAAATAGAACAAGGCTATATACCTTGATTCTCTAAGTAAGAACAAATCCATGTACACAGCTATCGCCCAAATACTCGATAGGTAAGTGCATTGTACATTGTACTCTTTCTTTCCTTCCGAATGACTAATCTAACTTTTTTGAATAACGAAGGTCGTTCGCCACATACATACAAACATGTGGCTCGACGACAGGGGCCAAGCCCTTGAAACATGTTCGCAATTTTCGGGTATTCGCTAGCTACACATTAATTAATCCTATACAACACTAAGCAGTAATGTCTTTTGATTGAACACATTCTATTTTTTGCAGTGCCACCAGCAACACCTGGGCAACACGTGTGGATTCTACGTGTGCCACCATATGAGACTACTCCTCGATTCCTCGAAGATCACCAATTCTAAGGAAAACTTGCTCTTTATTTTGCTCCTTGTGTCGACATGGTCATTAGCTTCATTTCCTTCCTTGGACCATGTTTGACTTCTTTCTTGCATTTCAAACTCAACTTTGTACTTTTTCAGGGTTTGTCAATATACTCATCAAGGGGGAGATTGAGAGACCATGTGAGGGTCATCCCTTGTGTGTGATGAGTAATTGACATCAGTTTAGGAAAGTCGAGTTTGATTTGATTGGTTCGGTCCTTGACGTTGTATGGTGCAATCGGGCTCAGTCAGACTTGGTCAAACCTGGTCAAAGTGGTTAGGATGCGTATTATGTCGACTTGTCAGGTTTGGGCTATTTCATTAATGCATTTATGCTTACATGTATCGAGCGGTGCTATTTGATGTGTTTCTTGTCTGTGTTGGCTGCAGGAAATCGAGGCGGAGTCGTGGTGAGAGACGGGGTGACCGGACTAGACACGGGTAGTGTCGAGGTCAGAACGGTCAGATGTGTCGAAGACGGCGGAGATTCGATGTGGTTGCGAGGCTTGGACAACAAGGAGCGCGGAAGCTTCCCGGCAGGTGCAAGAGGGATGAAATGGTAATTTCGCGAAACTGCAAAATATATGAAATGGCTCCGTTTAGGTTTAGCGGGCGTAACGGGTTGGAGACCCGTTAGCCAAGGGCTATAAATATATGTTGGTGGTTGCATGCCCACTCATGCATTCTAGGGTTTGAGAGGTTGGTAGAGTGTTGCTTTAGTCAAAATGAGCTTTGGAGAGTTTGTTTTGGCTTTAGGCGTTAGTTGGTGGGTCTTTAGTGGTTGAGAGCAGGGGAGAGGGCAGAGGTGCTGTGCCTCCTTCGATATGTTCTTGAGTGCCTCCCTTCCACCAAGCATGTATGGGTGTGTGTTCTTGAGCTTGTGTTCTTGAGATGGAGAGGGAGAGGTAGAGGAGATCCTTTGTAATCATTCCTCTTGTATCAATCATTTATCTCCTTTCCTCTTTATCAATATGAGATAGTGTTTGTTTCAATTCTTGAGCTCCCTGTTTTTCTCTGTTTTGCTTCGATGTCCTTCATGTTGATTTCTTCACTTTTTGAGTTTCTTGTTAATTCTTGCTGGGAAGGCCCAAAATGGGTTGCTCTATGATGGGATAGTGCCTCAAGGTCATTTGATTGATCTTCCCAAGAGCAAATGACTTTTAATCTCAGATTTCCCTTTTTGAGCTCCTCTGTTCATGTTCTTGCTTTCTAGGGTTTCTTGGCCCCCTCTAATTTTCTTTGAAAGTAGGCTTGAGTTTTGGTCTGGAAAGCCCTGAGGTTGTTGCTAACTTGATTGCAAAATCTCACGTGCAAAGGACTTATGAATCTTGAGTTATTTGGATTCTTTTGCACCTCTCTGAAGTTTCTATGCACTTCTAGGGTTTTAGTGCAGTTCTTGATTCCCTTCGTGTGATGGCATGAAATTGGATCTGGAGAGTCCTATGGCTATTGCTAATGTATCTGCAAAGTTTCATGTCCAAAGGATCAACGATGGAGGTGTAATTTGATTTTTGGTTAAGTCTCTGAATATTTTCAGTTTCTGGATCATTTCTCTAATTCTTCCTCTTGAGTTGGTTATTCTTGGGTCTCTTGGTCCCTCTTGCTATTTAATAGGTTATCTTGTCTTTTTGGGCAGAGAAAACCAGTAGAAAAACCTCAATTGCTCTGTTGTGGCAAAATCTCATTTTTACAATCTGAAAAACCAGCCTCTCTGCTGTCTGAACCCGAGGGGCGGTCTGACTTGTGTGTACAAGGCGGTCAGACCGGACTTTGTACACCAGTCAGACCGGTATGTCAATAGCGGTCAGACCGGCATGCCCCAGGCGGTCTGACCGCCGGCCAGGGAGCGGTCAGACCGACCCAGGGAGGTGTTTGCTGCCAATTTTATTGTGTGCTGATTTGGTGTCTCTCCCTTGATGATCAATATCTTGTTCTCCCCTCTGGCAGTCTGAGAATCCAGAAAGGTTGAATCTGTACTCTTCATAGCTTTTATAGCCTTGGGAGAGAAGAGAGTCTATGGATACTTTCTTTGGTTTCTCTTGAGACTTAATTTCTCCGTTGCTTGTTTGTAATTCCAGAGTCCTTGTGCTTTCCTTCTTCACAGCTGGCATAGCTTTTGGAGAGGAAACGCAAATGTGAGCCTTGAGGGAAAGTTTTTTTTAAAAAAAAAGGTCGACATTCACCCCCCCTCTGTCGCCATTTCGGTCCAACAAGATGTGAATTGTATGTATACATGTACATCTTTATCTGTTTGTTTCAGAGGGTATGGCTAGCATTTCCTGAGGCTAGCCAATAAACAGAAATAGATTTAGGGGTAGAAAAGAATATCACAGACGATTTTTTAACTAAAAACTGTCTATGATATATCGATATCACAGACGGTTCGTAAGTCAAAACCGTCTGTGATAATCAGCTATCACAGACGGTTCGACAATCGTCTGTGATAACCTTCGATTATCATTGACCCATAAATTCAGACGGTTCAAAAAACCGTCTGTGATGACGTTTTTGAACCGTCTGTGATGACCTTTTCTGTAGTAGTGGTCACAACACATATGGTTTCTAACACAAAACTGTGTGTAATACGTAGACCATCACAGACAACTTTTTTACTAGCCGTCTGTGATATGTCGAACATCACAGGTGGTTATTTTTGAAAACTGTATGCGATATCTTATATATCACATGGTTTACGTATCACAGATGGTTTTATGTTAGAAACAATCTGTAATAGTTCTTTGTATAGCCAAAAAAATTGTCTTTTTTTTGCTAGCATCAGGAATTGCTAACCATGCCATCTGAAAACAAGCAAATATATTATAGATAAATGACAGGTAAGTTAATTACAAAAATGATTTACAACTCAAAATCAATTGTAAAAGAATGTTCATGTATTATCGCCAGAGTTACAATTGAATTACAATTCAAAGTGAATTACAATTGAATTAAATGTTTGAACATGTATTAATATTTATTGCTGGAGTGAAGCTCTTCTTTTGGGTTAATGATCTTTGTCATCAAGAAGGTGGAGTGCCGTCCTCAAACATCCGAGAGTGCGTTAAGATTGAATGTACTTAAGTTGGTTGCCATGCCCTATCGTTAAGAGGAGTAAAGTCGTAAGCATGTATGTATAAATTGATAATTAGAAAATAATTATTGCTAGATTGACAAATCTCTATATCATTCCTCTTAGTGCCCATGATTTCCTGCATATGAAGGAAAATATAGAATGGACGTATTTGCCATGTAGCTGCTGGCGGCACTGCGAAAATAGAATTATTTACATAAGTACAATTAGTTCTAGAGGCATTATTATGAAATGTGATATATGATTATTGTGTTATAGCATGTACTGAAAAGCGCGTCCTGTGTTTTAGTGTGGCGCTGAATTCCTTTTATCTCTCTCTCTTACCAACGTAAGCGCCGAACGACCTATGCAATTCCAAAAAGTTAGTCTCGGCAACTACAAATGAAAGAAAGACTATAATATAGTTATCTATGGAGGAAATGAGTTTACCTATCAATTATTTGTTGCACACGAGTGAAGTCGTG
>CM029622.1:19002295-19072295 GCA_017311315.1 Dendrocalamus latiflorus | reverse complement strand
CTGGGGTTACGGTCCGTGGTAGGGACTCCCTGGTGGGTTAGGGGAATTTTTTTTCTTTGCCTCTCTTCTCTTTTTTATATTCCATGGAATTTCCTGGGATGGCTAAGTTTCCATCGCTTTATACTCCGCAGAGTACGCTTTATATTTTCGCTGGTGTGGAGCCAAGGTCAGGACGTCGACATGAAGTCTGACATGAAGGTTTCGACCGTCGCAGAGATCGGAGGCCAATCTCGACGTGGAGGCTTCAACACGGAAGGTTGCGATGTGGAGCTTGCTGTGAAGACCTTGATGTGGAAGGTTGCGACCTGGAGGCTCAACGCGGAGGCTCTGACCACGTGCAGAGGCTTTGACGCAAAAGGCTGCGACGTGGAGCTCGGTGTGAAGACCTCGTTGCAGAAGGTTGTGACTTGGATGCTTGGCGCGGAGGTAGGGCATCCAGCGGAGCGTGGCGAGGCCATGCGCGTAGAGGCAACGAAGCCGGAGCTCAACGTAGCAAGGGTAGAGGCCAGCCGTGGATGGCGCAGAGGCGAAACATCTGTTGAGGGCGTTGAACTTCTTGAGTAGCCCAAGGTCTTGGTGTTCTCTGAGGCACAATGCGGCGGACACCTCGTGGGTAACGTCTTCTACGTCCTGGCTTGTTAATGCACGGAGCCCACAACACTTTGGCTGTGCGGAGCCCATAGCTGAGGCTCGACGCGGTGCTCTAGGCAGTGAGAATTGGCACAGCTGAATGACTCCCTAAGGCTCCCTATGGAGGCTGGGGGCCAATGCGAAGGCTCGGAGAGAACAAGAACATGCTCTACTACTCAAACAGTACTCAACAATACTACTTGTGAAATCAACTTTGATAAAACATATATTGATTATGCAAACTTGCTAGACTCATAATTTCCATGCAACACTGGTTTTTATGTAGCACTCGTGGTAATGGATCGATGGATCTATCAGATCTGCATGGAGACGTGCATGCAACCACATGACTGATGAGCGAGTTGAATTACTCAAAAGTGTTCTACCTTTTCTTACCTTTGGCAGCGTTTTTCTTCCAGTCGGGTAGCTTACCTTTGGCGGCGTTTTCCTTCCAGTCGGGTAGGATCCAGCAGTCCGAGATGTGCCCACACCCGGCCCTGGAGTAGATCTCCCTTATAATGGTGATTCTTCCATGTGCGACTTCTTGCGTGGTCCCCATAAATGGCGCCAACTGTTGTGGCTACAGACTAAACAGTAAAGTGGAGAGTAGCTAGAGAGAGCCGACAAGTAAGAAAATGGGTCAATGCCTCCCCTGCCCCTCTTTGGAGGTTTATATACATGAGTGGGGTAGGATGTGAAATTCCCATTCTACCCCTTAATAATTATACAAGGTAGGAGTACATTGTTATATTCATTTATACTATTTGGCCTATTACATATTGGACCAGTTGTAAGGCCTAGTCACAAGGGGTTGGGCCACCCCTACCACAGGACTCCCTCAACAGCAAGCGCGGAGGTCCCGATAGGTGAGCTGATGTGACCAATTGTCCCAGCCCTCCGTCCCCAACTGTTGTAATTACAGACTAAACAGTAAAGTGGGGAGTAACTAGAGGCAGTCCATGAGTAAGAAAAGGGGTCGATGCCTCCCCTGCCCCTCTTTGAGGGTTTATATACATGAGTGGGGTAAGATGTGAAATTATCATTCTAATCCTTAATAATTATATAAGATAGGGGTATATGGTATATTCATCTATACTATTGGGTCTATTACATATTAGACCAGTTGTAAGGCCTAGTCACGGAGGGTTGGACCACCCCTACCACAGATATAGTTCGATATAAAATCATTTTATTTATCGTTTATGTGGTTATTTTAATTTTGAGCTAACGGGCCATTATCGAGCCGAGTCTCGTTAACCTTTTCCACTCAAAATATACTTATTCCAATTTTGAATCTATTAACTATTGTAATCGAAACAATTTTGATTCGAACCTTAACAAGCTTTTTTACCGGCTAGCTGGCCGGCCAAACTCTGCTTCCTAGTTAGCTTGCCTCCCCAGGATGGGGCATCTCGCAACTTGCAGGTCGATCGCAGCCGGCGCCGTCGCCGTAGCCGACGTCGGCATCAGCTGTGCTGCTTGCTCCACCCAGTAGAAACGTAGATGCCGTTCTACTCTGGCTACGCGCGTGGCGACGGCACGGTTGCGTGCGCATTCCCGCTGCGTTTGGAGAGCGAAAGATGCGTGCGACCGAGCTGGGAGGAGACAGATTAGCAGCAAGACGACGAGCGCAGATCCGTCCAGCCGTGTGCTGCATGCCGTGACCGCTCGCTGCGAGCGAATCTCTCCGATGCTGGAACGGGACAACCGGTTGGTTTCTTGACTCGATCCGCGCGCAGCCGAGGCAGATTGGTTGATCGATCCACCAGCGCTGCTCGATCAGGCGACTCGACTCGGCTTTGGTCAGTCCGGTCATCCATCCCCGGCCTTCGGCCATGGCTGCCTGGATATGCGATACATGAAACGGTTGGCTCCGTTGCCTGCACGTGCACTGGCTAGCTACGTGGTAAAATTCACACCGTTGGCTTAAAATTGCGGTAAAATTTCCACCCAGATAATCCCTCGATGGAGTACACAAGTTGAATTTTTTACAACAACTAGCATGGTAGCCCACGCATCTTCGCGGCCATTATTCTTAGAACATATTTAATTGGTTTAGTGATATATATGTGATGATAACAAAAAAACTACAATTGAAAAATAAAGAGTTACAAATCACATGAAAAATTAAAATATTAGAATTTTAGAGCGCTACCAGTTTGATTTAATTTCTATATTTGTATAATTGATTTTATTTATGATATTAATATATAGTAGTATATGTTAAAACAAAGAATGTAGATTATATATTTTGGGAGAAAAAATACTTGTACTTTATAATTTTTAATTGGCATCCCTAATAATAGAGATAATAGTTGTATTCATATTAATACAATTAAAAGAATGTAAATTATAATGGATATTATAGGCAAGTTTGTTCCTGTACGTGGATTGCTTGAGTTCCATTCTATCTCTAGCATCTCACATCTTAATGTCATACAAGAGTCCTTTAACTATACATGCATGCATATCACGGTGTAAATCAATTTCATACGTACTTTCATAGATCAAAAAATTATTGGTTATGATTTGTTAATTATAAGAATGGTCCATCTAATTAAGAGTTAGATACTTTTTTAGAATTTCTGGCAATTATTCCCATTTATTAGGTAATATCCATCGGTTATAAATTGCTATACATAATTAGGGTACACCAAATTAAAGGCAAGATGCTTCTTTTTATTTTAGGGAGAATTTCTACATTTTTTCTCTTTTTGGTCAGCTGATGTAATCAACCATCCTATACTTTTATTGTATGATAGATAACACCAAACGGTTGATATAGTTCAATTTGAAGTAGAATCTACTATCGATAGTGATTCTAAAAAATAAAGTTGTGAAACAGACATTGTTGGTAAGTGTGCATATAGAATAGATCTTGTCTTTTTTTATTTCTCTTTTTTCTTGCCAACTGTCATTTTTTTTTCTTATTTTTCATATATATGGCTTTTACTTATTTTTTTTACTCGTTAATATCTTTCTTTTCCTCTCGTACGTGAATTTTAATGTGAGTCTTCTAGGATTTTTTTATTTATTGGGTTCATCTAGAATCTATAATGGGTAGTCTTGTCTTATAAGATTTCTTGTTTTATTTATAACATCCATTGATGATCATTTACTGATATAATAAGGGTTTACTAAATCAAGGAACAGATGCTTTTTCTTTTTTTATTATTACTTCTACCTTATTTCTCCTTTCTAGCAAATGTAAAACCCATGTAATCGATATTTAGTATATAATATATATATATATATATATATATATATATATATATATATATATATATATATATTTGGGGGATTTATTTTGGAATTCGTATGGAAATCAAATAGCTATTTTTTTGTTTTTTTCCTCGAATTTTAGTTATCTTGGATTATACTTGACATTGACTCTTTTTTTAATTTTCTTATTTTATTATTCTTAGATAAGATTTATTCTACATGCACACTTACTGTGTTTTACAACTTTAATTTTTTTTATCTAGAATCGCTATCGATGTTTACATGCAAGAGATTAATCAAAATCGGTTTTTCTTTTTTATTCGAGTAAACATGCATGCATGCAGATAGAAATCTCCACATGCATGTGGCTTCCCTAATTCTTGGCTTGTTGATTTCGTATACATATATGTTGAACCTTTGATCATGCATAAGATGGAAATAGCACTTTGCTTCAATCTCTGTTGCATCTATACGTATAAAAGTTGGATTCATTCACATGTATGGCTCAACGGCAGGAAGCTTTGCACGGTCTTCGCCTGTATAGGCTATAGATCATGTCTCGTATGTCGATACGAATCCGGCGCCGATAAGGGTGGGTCTATGGGGGAGGTGAACTGAGACACGTCAGGTGACTCTGTGGCACAGCGAAAGGTCAGACGGCGCTTGACATTGCGCCGGGTGGTGGTCGTGATTGAGTTTGAGTTTAATTGGTGGTGGTCACCATTCAATCTTCGGAAACACAAGAATGAAAAAAAGATGTCACTAGACACGTAGCACATCAAACTTAGCTTACTGTCGTGGTATGTATGAAACAGGGAAAAAAACTCCTAGCAACGGATCACAACGCTTGTGAAGAACAACAGCACGGTGAGAAAGGAAGGCGGCACCAAGGCGGCTAAAATGATGCCGACGGCGTCACCTTCCAGAGCTACCACTGAAGTAACAGAACCCAAAACTAGAGAACGGGGGCTGATGCAAACACACTGCGCACGCTAATGTACAACATCTCGGCACGGACCGCGGTTGGATCGGAATTCGGAGGAGCACCGGTGCCGTCTTTCTTCACCAAGGAGTTTCGTCGCCTGGCCCAGCAAGGACGATCTGCAAAAGGCAATGGAGCAGACAGCAGAACACATGTAATTGTGGTATCAGACTGAGAGCATGGCATAGTGGTGGATAACAACTGTCCAGAGCAGGCACGCACGTACATTGCAATCTATGGCGAATCGACGCGCGAGCATGATCGCCGTGTTCCGTTCTCTAGCTGTTTCGAAGGCCAGAACTAAGCTGAGGTCACTTCTGGGCCGCCAAAATATCGCCTGCGAGGCTGCTTCACCACCACCTCTAACACCACATAACTGAAGCAGAACAGTTAAGGCTGTAAGAGGCAGGCATTAGATGGTACACACGAGTGTGTCAAGATGTTTCCTGTCGTTCAGCCTACATCTGGGTCGTTAGCAGTGCTGAACAACGGCGACATGCCAATGCCAACTGATGATCATAGGACAATAAAAGTGTAGCGAAACATGAACAGACGTCATATGCATATGCCAGGTGAACTACTAGTAACAATAACATCACTGAAAACCTTGCTGCAAATCTTGAAAGCGAACATGTTATATTGACGTCAGAGCAGCTGCTTTGGTAAGGAACATTATTATTTATTTGAAGGTATTGTCTAACCATGAAAGATAAGATATGCTGTAGCTATACCCTACCTGCATTGATGAGGAATAGAATTCCTTGGCAACGACTGTATTTCCCTTAGAAAGTCTCATCCGCAATCTTCCAACATTGAAAACATGAACAGACTCTTTCGGCTGATCAATTCCATCAAACTGAAGCACAACGACCTGCCATGAGACACAAAACATTGGGAACTTAAGAAAAGATAATTGAAGATGATCACTTGGTGGTAATGTTAAAATACAAAGGCCTCAAGAATCTAAATTTTGTGCCTTGATGGTGATTTGAGATATGGCTAGGTGCTGAGCAATCTCATTTCAAACTAAGAGCAGCAGATGACATGTCAATGAGTAATGTATGTATGGACCGGAAAGCTTTGACAGTGGTCATGCCAATACAGACTACTTATTTGGTGAAAATGTGTTGTGTATCTTGGCTCTAGATCTTAGATTGTAGGGGTGGATAGATTGGGTAGTAGCTGCCTCTTTCCGGCGAGAGCCTTCTTGCTCTGCCGTGGCTGAAACTCACCCAAGGAAAACTAGGGTTTAGGGAAGAAGAGATTCTTTATTGCTTCGCTACCTCTTCCACTCAAACGCCAGAAGGAATATATACTCTTACAATCCCTGTCTCATAAGGAGACCGACTCCTAAACGAATCATTAGCTAGAGAGATTACAAAGGACTTTCTTTATCTGAAATCCGAACTCCAAACCGACTAGAACTGCTAATGCGCGTCAGATGCGCCTGCTAATTTGGCCCGTCGGACATAATGCCGACCCCAGTATGAATCCATAACATTTCCCCCCTCCTGAGGAAACAGCTCGTCCTCGAGCTGAAAGTCTGGAAATTGTCGTTTGAACTCTGAAACTGGAACCCAAGAGGCGTCTGCTGGCGACTGGCCCGACCACTGAACCAAAACTTCCCACTTGCCCTTATACAAACGGGAGCGCACAATGGTCGACGGAGTAGCCTGAACCCGACCATGAAGGATGTCTGGAAGAGCCGGAGGAGTTGCAGGTGGAGACCCCCGAAATTGCTTCAGAAAGGCCACATGGAAGACATTGTGTATGCGGGCAGACGGAGGCAGCTGCAATTTATAAGCCACTAATCCAATCCGAGCAATGATCTGATAAGGACCATAGTATTTGGGGGACAGTTTGGAGAACTTTGTTGTAATACCTATTGCCTGGCGCTGATGGAGCTTAAGTAAAACCCATTGACCCACATCAAACTCAACCTCCCGATGATTTTTGTCGTAGAAGTCCTTCATGCGATGCTGGGCGTGCACCAAGCGGTCCCGGATGTCCCGCAAGAATTCATCACGGGTACGTAACGTCTCATCCACAGCAGCGACTTGAGATGAACCCGCTTGGTATGGAGTGAGGGTTGGAGGAGGTCGTCCATATACCACTTGAAAGGGAGTGCATCTGAGGGCGGAGTGAAAGGATGTATTATAACAAAACTCAGCCCAAGGAAGCCATCGAACCCACTGTCGAGGACGATCTCCACTGAGGCAGCGAAGATACATTTCAATGGTGCGGTTGACAACTTCGCTCTGACCATCAGCTTGTGGATGAAACGCTGAAGTCATATCAAGAGAAACTCCAGCCAGCCGAAATAATTCAGTCCAAAAGTTGCTTGTGAAAATTGTGTCTCGATCACTGACGATTGATTCAGGAAACACATGAAGGCGCACAATCTCCTCAAAGAACGCATGAGCCACCGATTGAGCTGTATATGGATGTGCCAATGGAATGAAATGGGCATATTTTGAAAATCTGTCTACTACTGTCAGAATAACTGACTTCCCATGGATCCGAGGGAACCCATCGACGAAGTCCATTGAAATATGAGACCAGATTTGCGTATGTACTGGCAGGGGTTGGAGCAGTCCCGCCGGGTGTAGGTGGTCCATATTGTTGCGTTGACATGTAGCACAACAGGTAATGTAATTTTGTGTAAGCTTCTTGAGTTGGGGAATATAGAAGTCTTGTCGAATTCTGTGGAGTGTTTTCTGAATTCCCTCATGGCCAATGGCGTGATAGTTCGCAATGATCTGTGGAACATAAATGGATGAACTTGGAACAAAAATGCGGCCATGGTATAGATAGAGGCCATCTACAAAGGACCAGTGTAACGGAAGGTCTTGATTTGTAAGTTGAGAGTGCAGTGTCTGGAATTCCGGCAAGGAGCGAACTTGTTCCTTGAGCTGATCAAGAAGTTGAAACTGAGGTATTGACAGAGCTGATAGGAGCCGCTGCTCATCCCGGCGGGACAATGCGTCCGCTACAAGGTTGGTTTTGCCTGGTTTGAATTCAATTTGGAAGTCGAACCCGATCAGTTTGCTGACCCAGTGGTGTTGGGGAATAGTATTTAAGCGCTGATCCAGCAGATATTTTAGACTGTAATGGTCCGTGCGGACAATGAACGCTTTACCCCAAAGAAAATGGCGCCAATGGCGCACTGCTTTGACTAATCCAATGAGCTCGCGCTCGTAAGCAACTAGTTTGGCATGATGTTGTGGAATTGCTCGGCTGAAGAATGCAATTGGTTTGGATCCCTGGTGGAGAACAGCCCCAATACCACTGCCGGATGCATCGCATTCCACTATAAAAACTGCTGTAAAAGCTGGAAGAGCCAAAAATGATGGCGTGCACAGGGCATTCTTTAGAGCAGAAAAGGCGCCATTCGCTTCCTTGGACCAACAAAAGCTCTCCTTCGTAAGTAGCTTGGTTAAGGGTGCTGCCAAGGATCCAAAATGCCGTATGAACTTACGGTAATATCCTGCAAGGCCCAAAAAGCCCCTCAACTGACGAGGAGATGTCGGGATTGGCCACTTCTGAATATCGTCCATCTTGGTTTGATCCATGGAAACCCCATCAGCTGAGACAACATGGCCTAAGTATGAAACTGACTTTGTGCCAAAAGAACACTTAGATTGCTTGAGAAAGAACTGATGATGCCGCAGAAGAGCAAAGACTTGGCGCATATGACACAAATGTTCTGACCATGATGGACTGAAAATTAAGATATCATCAAAGAAAACCAAGACGAATTTGCGAAGAAAAGGGCGGAGAATGGCATTCATAACAGCCTGAAAAGTTGCCGGGGCATTGGAAAGGCCGAAAGGTAGGACTAAATATTCAAAGTGGCCATGATGCGTGCGGAAGGCTGTCATATGGATATCCTCCGGATGCATGCGGATTTGGTGATAGCCCGACCGTAAATCCAACTTGGTGAAGTACTTTGCGTGTTTCAACTCGTCCAATAACTCATCAACTATTGGAATAGGAAATTTATCCTTGACCGTCTGGGCATTAAGCGCACGGTAATCCACACAAAGCCACCATGAATGATCCTTCTTTTTCACCAAAATGACGGGCGAACTGAAGGGAGAAGTACTTGGGCGTATAATGCCTTGTGATAGCATCTCAGCACATTGTTTCTCGATTTCATCCTTGTGATGGTGGGGATAACGGTATGGTCGAACCGCCACTGGTTTGGATCCTGGTAAGAGGTGAATGTGGTGATCAAAGGGCCGTGGAGGAGGTAAACCAGCAGGCTGTTGAAAAATATCCTGAAAATCTGACAGAAGTGCTGGCAATAGTGCTTGAGTTGGCTCGTTGAGCGCGAACAGCTGTGAAGATGGTCTGTGCGGTAAGCCCAAAAATTTGACTTGCCGTCCTTGATGCCAGAAGGACATCGATAAATTGGAGAAATCCCAGAGGATTGGACCCAATGTGCGAAGCCATTGAACACCCAGAATGACATCAAAGCCCTGAAGAGGTAAAGCGTAGCAATTGATTGAAAATTCTTCCGGTCCAATAGTGAATGACAGGGACGAGCAAAACCCTGGGCACGGTATCCTGTCACCATTGGCAACTGCCACCTTGATACCTGTGCGATCTTGCAGGGGAATGGCAGATTGTTGGGCAGCCTCAAGACTAATGAAATTGTGAGTGGACCCCGAATCAACCAAAGCACAGAAGCTGTGATTCCTAAAAGTGATGGTCAATTGCATTGTATTGCCTGAAGATATGCCTGTTAACGCGTGTAGAGAAATTTGAGGCTTGTCATTCTCAATAGTGTCTTCTGACACATCATCCTCATCCAAAATCTCAATCCAATACAGGCGCTTGCACCGATGTCCTCGTGTGAATTGTTCATCACAATTAAAACAAAGGCCTTTTTGTCGGCGGTCAGACATCTCTGTTGGTGTGAGACGCCGAAAAGCCCTCTGAGATGGTGCTGACATCCCTATTGGCGGTGCTGGAAGCAGAGGAACATCAGGCGGTCTGGTGAGTAGCAGTGGTGTGCGCTGTGCTGGGTTGAACTTTGCGGCCGAAGGCAGAGAACTGGGATGCGGTTGTCGACTAATCAATCCAGAACTATAGAGTAACTTGTAATGTCTCTCCGCCGCCTTGGCGAGACTTACTGCGGTATTCAAAGAAGAGGGGCTCTGCAATTCAACATCGGACTTAATAAGCTCGCCCAATCCCGCCAAGAACAATCCCACTTCGTGCTCTGGCGACAGATTGTCCGCGCGACAAAGTACTCCGTAGAAGTTCTGTGCATATTCCTCAACTGACCCTGTCTGGCGCAGAAGAGCAAGTTCAGCCACCGGGTTTGATCGAAAAGGGGGCCCAAATCGCAGGCAGCAAGAGTTCTGAAATCTTGCCCAAGTTGGAATCCCTTCAGAGCGCTCTAGTTTGTAGTACCACTGGGCTGCGATCCCCGTCATGTGGTATGTGGCCAACCAGACTTTCTCCTCCTCAAGGGTGCGATTTCCACGAAAGAATTGCTCACAGCGACTTAACCACTCCAATGGATCAGAATTGCCATCAAACAGAGGAAAGTCAACCTTGTAAACCCGACCTGGAGTAGAAGCCACAGGAGGATCATCGGCAGGACGCCGCGCCGACGAATTTACGGAATTGGAGGCCTGAGTTGGAGAAGAAACGCGCCCTTCTATAGCCAGGACCGCTGCCTCCAGATTGGCATGAGCAGCCGACTGTTCTTCCTGCCGCTTTAATATTGTGCCCAAGATCTCCTTCAATTCGCGCAACTCTGTGTTGATTGAGTCAGAAGCCATGGGCTCTGATACCAAACTGTTGTGTATCTTGGCTCTAGATCTTAGATTGTAGGGGTGGATAGATTGGGTAGTAGCTGCCTCTTTCCGGCGAGAGCCTTCTTGCTCTGCCGTGGCTGAAACTCACCCAAGGAAAACTAGGGTTTAGGGAAGAAGAGATTCTTTATTGCTTCGCTACCTCTTCCGCTCAAACGCCAGAAGGAATATATACTCTTACAATCCCTGTCTCATAAGGAGACCGACTCCTAAACGAATCATTAGCTAGAGAGATTACAAAGGACTTTCTTTATCTGAAATCCGAACTCCAAACCGACTAGAACTGCTAATGCGCGTCAGATGCGCCTGCTAATTTGGCCCGTCGGACATAATGCCGACCCCAGTATGAATCCATAACAAAATGAAACGCTAGAAAGATTTCTGCAAATTGCATATATGTGCAAAAGAAATGCCAGAAAGTGGCAAAGGATGGTATAATCATACATTGAACTCAGTTTCAGGTTTCTTTACTAGTGTCGCTACGTAATCCACCAATCCAGCATCTGCTAAGAACTCATGTTAGTCATGCAATAAACAAGAGACGCGAAAATTTTGCACAACAGATGCATTAGTCAAACAAACCGGGGTCTACTAGCCCAGCAGTCTTCACTATTGCAATTTCGCCACCAAAATTGATTTCAGCTTGCACATACCGTCCAACATCATGTGGCTCTGGAGCATATACTGGCCTCGTGGCACCTACAGAAGTTCCATAACAACAAATTTCAGAAGCACCGCAGGTCTGATGTGTTGAAGATTAAAATGGTTGGCAGATATTATAAGCACGAGACAAAGACCAAAAATTGATGATTACAATTCACCAGGTAATGCTTGCCATTTGCCTTTACAATAGCTTATTGGCACTAAAAGAAAAATATGTACTAACAAGTTTCTAATTTGTTGCACAACTCTGTTTTAAGAGAACAGTAATCTGAATTTGAGTAAGAGAGAGATGCCTTTAGGCCTTGCAATCAGAGTGCAGCTTTCTTTCTTTCCTTGTGTGTGTTGTGTGTGTGTGTGTGAGAGAGAGAGAGAGCATGATTCCACCTGAAATGATCTCTTTGTTGCTTCCGTTTGGGTGTATCCGGAACCACTGGATTGAAATATTCGAGAAATCGATGGGAGTACCACTGAGAGCAACTATGCGTAATATTGAACCTAAGCATTGGAGACCCTCCAAATTGAACACAGGGATATCGTTTCCCTTTAGTCTTTTGTGCAGTTCCAACTGGTAAAAAACAAACTTAGAAATCATTAATATATCTCCATGTTTTCTAGTCTATTCTACAAAAAACTCTCGTCCCACTGGAAGTATTTTAGATGTTGAAATCAAAGAGCTTGAGATTGTTAGCCACATATAAATAACAGCAGAATCAGTTTGATCCCCATGCCACTGTTAGTTCCTTTTTCTCGCTGATCCAAGTAAGCAACAAAACTGTTTTACCAAATAACACAAATAATCTATATGCATCATATTCAACATTAGTCAACAACCATGACAAGGTCTTTGAAAGGAAATAAAACAGTCACTGCCTAATAAGATTTTTTTTCCTTTTTTTTCAAGTCTGCTTGAAAGGAAAGAAAACAGTCACTGCCTAATATAAGATTTTTTCCTTCTTTTTTTCAAGTCAGCGTTCTGCTTACTTGCTTATTATGTTCATAGCATTTCAAAATTTATACAAATAATCACATACTTCTGAATCCAACGGTGCCTAACACATCTATGCTTTTGTATTCATTAATTTCGGTACTCTACTGAGTGCACTGGTAACACATACCTCTTTCAAAAGATTAACACAATCTGTGGACTTCTCAGCGAACATCTTACGTAAAATTTGGATTTCATTTTCCAGATCCATTGCCTGGAGAAGTGCTAAACGTGTAATAGAGTTGACACACTCCAATTAGCGTACCAAGCTGTGCAGTAACTAAAATCAATTCTACCTTGCTAGGGTAATGCAGCATTTTGATTCTTCGGGCTTCTCTAACTTCTTTCTTTAGTTCCTCCATATACTTCCAAACAGCAAATAGACGTCACATACTCACATACACATTGATTTTTTGAAAACAAAGTAAAAGAAGGTTTTGTAAATTGTAAGTTAGAAATGATGTGAACCTCTGGACGTATGTGAAAGAGTATATGCAGCTGGAAGTTGCAAAGAATAGAAGGGGACGAGATTGAGTATTGGGCTAAACGGAACTGAAGGCTTAGAAAGCTAACTAAGATAAACAAGAATAGGAACAACAAACAAAAATGCAATGTACTACGCGCACAATGCTGGAGAGTATTGTCCAGGTTATCCCAAACTGCACTGGTGTGCACGGAATTGCTTGCATGTACTTCAAATTTTATAACAATATATGTATGGGTAGAGAGAAATGAGCAGGTCATCAGAATTGACCAAAGCAATTTATGCACATAAAACAAATTCAGCTAGGAATAATAGCTTGGTAGAAATGCAAAGAAGAACAGGAACAACTAAAAGAACTATTAAACTACAATGCAGGAAACAGCAAACTGAGCTCATGCACTAGCTTGTAGTTAACTGATATGTAATGAACTAATGAAGGCAAGAAGCTAATAAATAATATCTACATACTTGCTTCCCATTTCTTTGGGACATGTTTTCATGCTCCTGGAGTGCTTGTTGAACTCTTTGCACAGCAGACGCACCATCTATCTCCGTATGAGCATTAGCTCTTTCTTCTTCAACAATTCTCTTGGCATCTTCAGAAGCCTATGAGCAAGACAAAAAAGAGCAAACCCTCAAGTGTGTAAACAAATGACAATGTACAATAGGTGTAGAGGACAGTTCAACCTGTAGAAGCATGTGTATGCTTTTTTACAAGTGTCGAATGACAATGTTTAAAAATGACTCAAGAAAATTCAACCCGCTTGAGATAATCCATGCGCTATGCTTACATGAGCAACTAACGTTTTTGTCTGAGGCATATTAGGAAAATCAAGTCAAATATTCATACGTCTTATTACACAAGCCACCATGGATTACAAACGGCTGCAATTACAAGGTTCAATTTTTAGGGAAATCACCACCAGCCACGCAGATCCATGGTGTAAAGTGTTGCATAGTTTCTTTCTCTACAATAATCAAGTCCCCTCAACACATACTTTCCCAAAAATTCAATTGTAAGAAAAAACTTACCATACTCTAATACAGTAACATAGGCAAATGTTCTTCCCAACTAAAATAATATCTTTGGTTAGCACTGAATTCCCTAACTTTTTATGATCAATGGGCATATTTCTCAACTGAAAATGCAATTCTTTTGTGTTTTCCATACACCTATAAAATTAGGGAACTTTATTAATTCCTAGCTATGAGTTATTTTCCTGAGGACTTCATGAATTAACCACTAAGCTGCACCCCTTGCAGACATCTCATGGAGAGCTAGATTTTTCTCTAGTACCATAACTGACAATTAAGAAAGCAAATAAGCATGCAAGTTGGCAGTGAATTATGAACAGTACAAAATGAATTGTTCATGACACTAATAACTTTGGCATTTTTCAAGTAGATAGATTGTGATTCCTGAACATATTAAACCTCCTGTTTATAAAAGTTAATGCTACAGCACTGCAAACAAACAAATTGGCACATACCAGCTTTAATGATTTTGCTAGTTTTGTGACCTCCGCTTTTTGCTGAAGCAACTCAGCGTCCCTTTTGGAGAGCTGAATTGCAAGAATCTCCACCTACAAAAATAGTATTACTATAATCAAATGCCAACATTAGAAAGGATTGTTACCTTCACAGGTAGATGGAAGTTTCTCGACAAAATAAATGTTAAGAGAATTGAAGCAACAACTTGAAGAATTAAATTAGGCTGTGTGCAGTGTAATATTTTATTTTATAAACATACGCTATTAGAAATAAATACATGTCAAGACGTAAGAGAAACCTAAATGAAAAATGCCTTAAGTATAGGATATGAAGAAACCAACCATAGAAATAGACTCCTCGATTTCATCCTTAGTTTTGCCTTTCACCCGACCTCTCAGTGACTCTAATACACTCTTTAGATTCTTCACAAGGATATCTCGCTCCAACAAAGCCACTTGTCTCCATTTATCCTGGGTGTTTGAGCAAGTCAAATAAAACATACAATGTTCTATTCAGTCATACTTACAGTTTCTAATAAACTAAATTCATCATGGAGTAGATAAGCCAACACACTGTAAAAAGCATACACTACAAGTGTAGAAGTAACAAAAGTGGCACTCTGTAACATAATTAATTAAACTGATTAGCACATAGGCAATAATGCACTAAAATGTAAAGGTCTGAACCTCTTTAGGCAACAAAGTGGCAGTGTTGAGACCCTTGTCAAACTTCATTGCAAGCTCACGTACTGAGAGACGCTGACAACGATCAAGCAGATCTGCAGTCTCCTTGGCGACAATGTCCTTGAGAGGTGGCATTTCTGGGCCATCAGCCAGCTTGATCACTATACCGTTTGAACCATTCTTGTAAGTAGGAAGTTTATTTCTGATGATGTTTGCTGGACGCAATGGCCCTGGCCGCAGGGCCTCAGTCTGTGTCTTGCCCCCACAATCAAGAGTTGCTGCCCGGGTCATCTATAAAATACAAATACCCTGCAATAGTAGTTTCACAAAAGAAAAGACATTATTATTGCACAAATAACAACATTTACTGCATTAAATATGTCATGCACATAACTTACTGACATTTGACGATTTCTTCCTGCTCCAAAACAGTGAAAAGCAAAGGAAGAATGGCAGCACAACGAAACTTGAGAGATGGAATCCAAGAATGTAAAGGTGGAAACAAGCTGGATGAGCAATAAAATATGACTAATTGTTTTTAGCACCTACAGCTTGCGGGAAGCAAATGATAAACATCACATGATCTTATCTTTGAAGTGACAAACAACCAAGAAAACAAAAGGGACAAAATCTCTTGAGAAAAATTAGAAATGTGCAAACAAGCACCAGAATACAGGAAAGAAAAATGGCAAAAAAGACTAGACCCTCACCAAGAATAAAAAAGGTTGATTACACACAAGCAAATTTTTGGAGCACAAATGATTGCAGGTGGTTGGCAAAATAATGCAGCATCAATTCATCGACCTCCTGTATTGTTGACAAAACCCTCCACAGCAAATTTTGCACTAGGAATGAAATTAAGATCAAAGTGGAACTGACTATTTTTCACATCGCTTTCTTGAATTCACAAAAAGGACAATTAGAGGATGCCAGGAATGCAACTTTATGGCATCTTCAATAGTGGCCACCTCAACTGTCTCTTATGTGCCACATCACTCAAAATCCTAGTTGAAAGAAAGAGTAGATAAAGAGAGAGAATGTGTTATCTCTTATGCAAGAGATAACTTGGACATGTAAACTATCGCAAATAGTAAGAGAGTGTGAGAGGAGAAGTTATGGTGAAAATGATAAGAAAATAGTTAAGGAAATGATTTTAGAGACGAATTGTTGGAGATGTTATCTCTAGTATTATCTCTAAATGAGTTGGAGTCATTAGAGACAGCCTAGACTATTGTGGATTCCCTCAGTGAATAACGAAAAGCATTTCCTCTTTACAGTTGGGGTGGTCCACCATTGTTGGTTAGGCAAATGGAGAGCTACAGAAGTGACTCAAAGAAGCAGCACAGCATCTAATTCTGGTTAATTGACCCTGAAGATAAGAATTTTCTCACGGGGCAAGTAAAACAACAATAATGGCATAGCTAAGTAACACAGTTCTACTACCACCTCAAACAAACAAAATCTGCGATTACCTGGCTAGATAACTAGTAAGACTGTTGTGAGAATTATATACTGTGGCAACTTCAGTTCTAAAGATATTTGTCTTGAAACATGTAGTACTACGTTACAAATACAAGCTATAGTACAAGTGCATAACAAGTTAATAACAAGCTATCAGCTCCTCAATTTACTACTGTTTCCTAAACCAGGGATCCACTTCGATTTTTTTTAAAATAGACTCTCTGCTAATTAGCGAAATGAAGCCAGAAAAATATGCTTAAGAAACATTGCGCCATCTAGGATTATACTAACTTCGACAGTTCGACCCAAAGATCGATCGTGTATCTTAGACCAAACAACATTGAAAAAAAGTGGAGTTGAACTTACGCCTACTAGTTGCCCAATGCAAGCATTGCAAGCTCTACACGGCCCCATCACGAGATAAACAATTGAACTGCAGCTGTATTGCTCCATTAATTTGGACTCCACACGGAATCCCATTTTATTTTCCGAGTCCTAGTACTACTAACCACCCAACTGCTCCGTGCAAATGTAAGCCCGCGCTTCAATCTTCTCCCCACCGAAACACGAAACCAAGAAAGGATTGAACAGCACCTAGCTAAATCTTCTCCAGAATACGCTTGAAGAAAAAAATGCAAGAAGAGAAGAAATTTATTCTGTTTTTACCCAACAGCACAGCGAAAACGATCCAAACTTCCACTACCCGAGCAGGCGGTGCCTTAACAACAACGGCAAATTCAACAAAAAAAAGAACATAAAAATCCCCGGGAAAGAAAGGACGCCAAGAACTCACCCACCACAACGCGCGCGTCTCGGCCGATGCTCAGAATCACCGATTTGCGCCGCAATGGGGGCTGATCTGGCGGGTAATTCTCTGGGAATTTGGGGATCTTACGAGGGGTTCGCGTCGAGGGAGGGTACTCCTCTGCGCGGAGTTTGCTCCTCCCTCCCTCCCTCCTCTGGGCGTAGCCAGTGCCCGATAGAGCTGTTGGCAGGTCTGAGGTGCCGCTCGAATGGACTAAAATAAGTTAGGTTATAACTAAAATTATACTATATTAGGTTAAAAGCTGATGATTTATTTAATATAACTAAATTTAAAAAATTTAAAAATAAAAAAATAGTTTAACATATTAAGGACATGCAAATGAATATGAAAAAACAGATAAAAAACTTAAAAAATAAAAAAAGATAAAATTTATAAATAATGAAAAATAAGTTACAAGTCAAAAGTTTAAACCGAAATAATAAAGCCTTAGGCATCTTTTTTCGCTAGAGCCACACAACGTGCATCTTCTTGATTGTTCTTGGTTGACAAGGCTTTGTGCTTAGGTTTTCTTCTTCTCCACACATCAATAACACATGACGTATATTCTTGCCTTAACTACTCTAATAGATTCTGCATTACTATGCTTCAAGATGTACTATATAAAATATAATGATTTATTTTTGTACGATACAGAGGAGTAATGTGTTGCATGCTATAAATTGCAGGTGTTGTTTGGTTAAATAATGATACACTAATCTTCAAAGAAAATAGTAGTGATATATAGAGATAACGTATTGTTAAAAAGAGGTATGTAAATTTTAACTAAATTTTTCAGTAAAATTCTTACAATCAATTAACAGTTCAACGTTATTGTAACAAACTAGTAACCGGGCATGTATGCATATGGAGATTTTTACGAAAAATGATTATTAATGGCTTGTTATACCATTATAAAACTTGTCATGGGGTTATATTTGAATTATCTATAAAGTCATGTTTTCTTTATATATATATATATATATATATATATAATAATCTATTAGCATATAACTTAATACAAAATCAAGCAAGTAACAAAAAGATAGAACCATACTCTGCTGACTGATGATTAGAGATGGCAATGGGTACCCGAAACCCAATACCCGGTGGGTTTTTACTCTATTAGGGCATGGGTCTGAGTCAATTTTCTAACCCATGGGTCTCTTAATGGGCAAAAAGCCCAACCCATCGGGTCTGCCGGGTTCGGGTACGTTCCTATAGTACCCAAACCCATAAACCCATGGGTAATATAAACCCGATCCATAGGAGTTATAAACCCAGACTCCCAGCCTCCCAGGCAAACCAGCCCAGCCCATAGCCCATTAGCCATTTAGCCCCAAGCCCCCAAATCCAATGCGGCAATGCCCCATTACCCATACGGCTAACCCTAGCTAGCACTCGCCACGGTCACTACTCACTCCTCCCCAGTCCGCACCCCGATTCAACAGCCGCCGCAGAGGCGGCGCATCTGGCGCTCCGCGCTCGGTCTCTGGCAGTCTCCACGCTCGCCCTCCCGTCCCGCAGTTCCCGCCACTCTCGCCGCACGCTCGTCCTCCCGCACGCCCTCGCCGTCACCTTGCCTTCCAGTTCAGCCCGCCGCCCCCACGCCGCAGCCAACGCGCATCACAGCAGCAGGCCCTTGGCCATGGCGCTGCCCTCCGTCTCCAACGAAGATGGCTGGTGAACTTCTTCCTCCTCTCCATTAACCATTGTTGCAGCTCGCATTACTAACCCGACGGGCGACCCATGGGTACCCGTTAACCCAGTGGGCATGGGTTTGGGCAAAAATTTGCACCCGTCACGGGCATGGGTTTTTTAGCGGGCACGTCCAACTTTCGTGGGCACGGGTTTGGGATAGCAAAACCCAGCGGGTTTATGCCCGTTGCCATCTCTAGTGATGATTCCTGCGTTGGGTCAAGTACGGCTATCTCTTCTTGTTGGGTAAAATACTTTGGGACGCGAAGGTTTCACTCCCCCTTTGTAAAAGAAAAGGTCCGACCAATTACCGAGCAATCTCGAATCCACTGCAGCGTTTCACTCTGAGGCCCGCGCATGTGCCTACTCGCATCGCAACGGAATCCATGCATTGCTCCACCACCTCCGCAGAAGATCCCGGCATGGGATTCGACGAGAGAGCAAAGCAGGACTGGGATCCTGACAGCTGCACCCGGCACCGCAAATCCCGTAGCAGCCGGTCCCCCTCGGCCTCGGACGATCACAGCCGTCCGTTTCCGATCGAGCGGACAGGAACCCGCTCCGTGCGCGCCACCTCGATCGGACGCGCCGGATCGCTCCGCCGGTGGCGCGAGGGCCGGCGCGATGCGCCGGCGGCCGGTCAGTTACGGCATTTGCTCTTACGCCCCTGCACGATTATCTTATTCCACGAGCGCCCCCGAGAGCCAGGCCCGTACCAGCAAAGTGCTCAACTACACATGCCCTAAAAAGTTTGGACCCCTAATATCGATTTATCTTCAATTATTATTCGTTAATATCTCGAGAAAAATTACTATTACTCCTTTAGTCTCGTGTGAGATAAAGAATTAATTAAGTCTTTTATTGCCTTCTTAGTTAAAACTTCCCTCGCCTCTCTGTTGCTCTTTGGTTCTTCCTGTCCTTTCGCGCAACTGCTATTCCTATGTATCTTTTATTTGCATATAAAAATTAACCTCTCTGCTCCTAGTTCTCTTCCTTCCGACTAACCTGTCGTTTCCCTAAAATAATCCGGATGGCGGTGATGAATTAATCCACTCCATTCTCATCTATTTATTGTGGTATTCTTTGTGAATTCGAAAGCATAATTTATATTCTGGTTATAAAAAGCATAAGATAAAAAAATCGAAGAGCTAATGGTAGGGTCTATTCTAAATGAAAATTATATTTTTTATTTTAGTAATTGTTTTTTCTAAACTGTGGTGCCTAGTTTTAAAGTTAGCATAGGGTCCCAAATTCTCAGGTACGACACCAATGCACCAACCATGCGTGCATCGTGATGCGTCGAGTGGTTCACCAACTTGATACCAACGCCGTGCATTGAAGCCGCGTCGTTGTCGGTCGGGGATGGAAGGATGGTTTGTTGCATGCCCTGCTGCTGCGTGCACTGCTGACACTCGTATGAATTCCTTCATGTTTTCTGTCGGGTTTCATTAAGTCGATCGATCGTGTTATCTCTCATCAGCAGCCCATACTAATCAAGGGCATACAGTATGATGATTTTGAGTTGGTCACATCCCAGTCGTATTTGAAACACCCTAAAAATCAAAAGTTTTGAATTTTCATTTGATTTGGCTTTGCTTTCCTAAACCTTCCCACTTTAGCAACTCCCTGTAAAAAACCGCTTTCTATTGTCGGCCTTCCCGATTTTCTTTCTTGTTAGCGCCTTTCTTCAGCCTGTTTCCTCTGAATGACCATATGAGAAGATCCAGAATATTATCATTATGAACCATTGTAGGTTTTATGGAGCGATAATTTGATTTTTGTAAAGATTGCATTTTGTTGTAGGGGTGGCCCACACCTAAGCCCAGCAGGCCTGTTAGAGGAATGTAAGGCTCAAAATGGGACATGCGTAATGACATAAGTGCCCCTGAGGGGAATACTCGGATGTAAGGGTATAATTGTAAAAGCACTTCCCATGTGGATATATATATACAACACAGGCCACGAGGAGAAACCCTAAGCCATTGCTCACCTAACTCTCCACTACCATACTCTCTCTCTGTTTGGTTTGTAATCACAATACATTTTATTTAGATCGTTTTTTGAATTTTCTAAGAAACAATAGTACCATGGTTTGGAGCCAGTCATACTGTTGTGCGGTATGATTGCAACTTGGAACGGTCGTACCGCTGTGCGGCAGTACCGTAGTGTGGTGGCTGGTCATACTGCTGAGCGGTAGGACCGATTTTTACTTGGCAGTAGCTTTTTCCAAAAATGTCAAATTGCGAGGTGTGGCCTGTGGGGACGGTAGTACCGGCCGAGGAAGAAATTCAGGGATTTTGAGAAATTGAGTTATGGATTAAGTTGGGTTAACAGGTCAGTGCATTAATGTTGCATAAAACAAGTTTTGACTAACATAGGTCAAGTTGTGAAGAACTTGTGCCTGAAAACAGTTTCTTTGTCTCTGGATGTGCAGGTAGTTTGGAGTCAACTATGATCAACAGCAAGGATCAGTGCTACGCTCATAGAGGAGCCGAGTCCCAGAATAATCAAGAATGTTGGGTGAGATGGTGAGCTCAAGCATGGCATGAGAAATGCGAGAAATGTTGAAAGCAGGATCGAACGGTGAGGTCGCACCATGTGTCTTGATCGATCCAAGTGAGGCATGGTTTGGTCGAACTAGAGCAGGAGAGACTTGTCAACGCGTGGTAAGCCAGTGGTGGACCTAGACGTGGCAAGCATGACGATTGCTTGCAATGGAAGATGAAGATCGGGTTAAGACAGGGTAATTTGGTAGTTTGGCCAAAATATCAAAAACTACCTTGCATCAAAACCGCGATGCTTGGAAGAACTGTTTAGGTCAAGAAGAAGCCAGTTTGATCAAAATGGATCAAGACTAAGGATTTACCGGATTCGGGTTTATGCCTTTGAAAAGTGTGCATAAGTGAACATGTATAAGTAAAACCCGTGTATGGGAGTTGTCGGGTTTCTCCCATTATTCTAAGTGGATAGTATTCACTAAGAGTTAGATGTGGTTGGCTAGCCCATCTATTTTAAGGGGTTGAGATGGAAACTTGTGGTTAACCATCCAACGTACTTCTCTTGTGCTCTCTTAGTGTAATAGTTTGAGAGTTGAGTAGTTGGTATACTCTTTGTCCTCCAAGATGATGTGGCTATAAAAATTTTCTCCTTAAGTAGCAATAGAATCAATCTTTGATTATCTCCATGGTTATCTCTTCCCTTGATTGATTTGCTCTTAATTTGGTTGGTTTTTCCTCTCCTCCCATCCTTTTTTGATCTTGCTGTGTCAAGAACGTATAAAAGATAGAGATAACATTTGAAAATTATTCTCCATCCATCTAGACACTTTGATAGCAAGTTCATCAAGAAACTCGGTTTTTGCATATATTTTTATCCTCCAAGTGATTTCTTGATCTAAGAGTTTTTGGTTTGATTTCTTCGGTGTTTTAACTTGCTGCGACATGTGTAATATATCTAGAGCCATTTTAGCCATCATGTACCCATGAGCAAGTCGTATTCACGATTTTCAGTTTTAATTGATTTTGTTGCAATTTGTCTTTAATCTGAAAAAGGTCTCAACTTTAATATTGATTTTTACGATCGTTTGTTGGAATAGGTTCATAATATCCTAAAATAGATCCCTGTATAGTTTTATTTCATTTGGATCTACGGATCAAAAGTTACATAGATTTCTCACTCGTGAAATAGTGCTAAAATCGTTGTTCATGCTGATTCTATTGTGCAGCGGTAATATCGCGGTACTGTAGCAGTAGTACCATTTTTACTATAGCAAGTGGTAATATCGTGGTACTGTAGTGGTACTACCGCAGTTATTGTTCATCGATCTGATTTTCAGCATTTCAATTTGCTAGGTTGTGTGTTACCTTTTCATCCTAATCTTTTTAGCTTTATAGCTATTAGAATAAAGAATTGGTGAATACTTGGGGGAAATTTTAAGGCACGATTCACCCCCTTTGTTGCCATCTTTGATTCTACAAGTGGTATCAGAGCCATGGTAGCAGACAAGTATTCAACCAAGTCATCCATTTTCGATGGTTAACCAGTCTTATGAGCCATGGTAGCACACAAGTATTCAATCAAGCCACCTGTTTTCGATGGAGTTGATTTTTTTATTAGAAGTCTTGCATGCATGCCTACATCAAGGCTCAAAGGCACGTAATTTGGTTCAAAATAAAAAAAAAATCCTTATGCAGTGCTAGCCAAAGACGATGTGATCTCTCTCGATGTGGAGGCGAACAACAAGACATAACTTCTTTATTAAAGGGCTTAGTTGATTTGATTTTGAGCAAGTCGCTCATTTGGATCTGCTCATGAGATCTGGAAGACCCTCTCTGACTATCATGAGGTATTTACCGCGATCAAGAAAGTGAGACAGAATCAACTCAAGAAAGAATACTCTGAGATCGAGCAAAACCCCGGTAAATCTTTGGATGAGTTGTGAGGTAGGATCAATAAGATCCTTCATGATGTAAAACCCCGGTAAATCTTTGATTCTAAGAATCACGCCAAATCTTTGGTGCTCTTGATGTAAAAGTTTAGGGAATAAAAATTACATCCATCAATAATAACACTGTCATGAGTGAGCTTTCCATGGATAAGCTCTACTCGAGGTTGAAGACGTATGAGATTGATTTCATCTCACATCTTCCCAAGACAGAGTCAATGGCACTTGTGATGGACGCTTCTCAGAGCAGTTCTTCAGGTTCCATGGATTTTGGCTCTTCTGAATTTTCTTTGTCTGCTTTGCATTCCTTGAGCAATGGGCAGCTGAAAAGGCTACCTGAGGAAGATTTAGCCCTCCTGTCCACAAAATTTATAAGAGGTTACAAGAAAGTGAGGAACAAGAGAAGAGGTGGTCTGGTAACTTGTTTTGAGTGTGGTGAGCCAAACCACATTCGAGACAGGTGCCCTAAGCTTTAGAGCCAACTATTGGAAGCTCGTCAACAGGGTTCTTGCCACTCTTGAGGACTTTGACATGAGCGATGTGAACTCGAGGTCGACGAGATGATACCCACAGCGAGAAGAAGGCCCATGACTTCACTCGCATGTGCTTCATACCAAGGGCAGCCATGACTCCGACTCCGACAAGCCCTACAGTGACCCTGACAAGGTAAGCCCCTCCTTCAAAGCAATGAAATGTGTTATTGTTGCAACTGAACAACAACTAAATAAGCAAGCTAAAATGATTAGGAATCAGGATATTATGATTGATAATTTGAATCTAGAGGTTATTAGGCTCAAATCTACTAATCCTGATGATTATGAATCTTACTTGTGGTTGCATGATGAATTGTCAACATTGAAATATGCTCATTCCCTTGTTGTTGATCAACTCAAGAATACTCTAGATGAACTGATTCTCTCAAATAAAGTCATAATCACATTTGCTTATATGCTATTGCTTTAGATGTGATTCCTGTTGATGCTATTCCATTTTCTCTTTCAAATTGTGTTTTGGTTGAGATAAAAATTGGATAGTGCTCTTAAAGAACTGCATAAGCCTAATCCTGATCATGCTTGCTTTCATTGTGAGGATAACAAAATCAAAATAAAAGAAGTGACTAAAATGGTTATTCATTCTAGGACTACATCATATGAAATTGTCTTAGACTCACAATTGAGATAGATGCTCTTAATAACACTATCAATTAGAAAGCTCAAACTAAAAAATTCATAGCCATGACTCCATCTAAGAAAGTCACCAATTCTATTTCTTGTGCATTTTGTGCTGAGATTGTGAGTGATTTAGATAAAATGCATGAGACCTTTAGGGTCAAGTATAAAGAGTAATTGGCTAGGATTAATAATTCCCCATGTGTTTCTTGTGAGGCTCTAAAGGTTGAGGCAACTATTCATAAAGAGAGGTATGATAGGTCAACCAAGTCAAATGAGTGTGCATGTGAGAATCTAGCCAAAGAAGATGACTATCGCAAAAAGATCCTTGAAAGATTTTCTAGTGGGAAAAAGAAACTCAACATGATCCTTGACCAACCTTAGTAACATTAAATTATTAATTAATTGTCGATTAGTTGAAGTAAAATATTACACTACATAGTGACATCAGCATTTTATTGATAGATTCATAAAAATTGTTCTAGGGTTTAAGGATGAATCGTGAAAAGGTACAAATTAGTTTGATTCCACAATCTTACCTTAGGGAGAAGTCTTGGGTTAGATTGGTGGTAGTGCTGTAGTGCACTGGTTTTTGGTTTATGGATGGCTGGCTTGTAGATGAAAAGTAAGGACTATAATCTTATACTAAGTAAATGACATAGAAATCATTCAATCATAAGTTTTGACTTGTCAGATATGGTCTAGTAGCTTCTCGAATCAATTAAATATCTACAGAGTGATGGGGTTCCTGAAGTGGAAATTGCCCTAGGACAAAGGGGGTGGTATGAAAAATGTAAAAATCATACTTGACAATGGTAGGTCCACACTGAATCGGGCGGTAGCATTCTACATTGGCCAATAGATATTCGACAATGTGTGGTCCATAATCTACCGGGTAGATACTAGAAAGAGGAGAGTAGTAAAATACCTCATTTTCTCAACTCAATTGCACGTTATCTGTTGCATGTCTATTGCATGATATCGAGTGCTTGCGAAATCTTGTAGGTAAAACTGAACTACTCTGTAAAGTATATCAAATGGTATTCGAATACACCATGTTTCTAATAAATGAAGTTGTGTTTAATGAATAATTCCAATAGCAAGGCATAAGTAGCACTCGTAATGTTTCAATCTGGTACACAATTTATTGAAACCTCTCCTTAAGAAGTTAGTACTTTATTACTTTATGTTTAAAACGTTTACAAATAAAATTGCATCCACAAACACAATAGTAGAACCAATATATTGTTCTAAATGCACGCAATCCCTGGCACATACCATAAAACCATTCACACGCTAAATGCTCCAGCATATGTAAACGTAAACGTTTATATTGCCATGTACACGGGTCTATCCGATAAGAATGCCTTAAAAGCCAACCCAATAACCCAAAATATGGAGTGGTATCTCGATGAAGATGGATGGTAGATATGATAGGTGTAACTACACTTGGGTGTAGTAAATAGGCTTCCTATATATATATACTAATTATATGACAATGCATTTAGAACAATATATAGTGCATTTATATATATATATATAGTACTATTGTATTAGGTTGTGAATCAGCGCGCAGATACTTTCTTCCGTTGTTTGACGTTTGAACATACTTGTGATAGCCGTGTGAAGGATGTGGATTTTCATATTGAACTGTAGGCATACCGGCATAAATGTGGTTGATTATATTATTTGAATACTCGTGATAGTTATGTTCTTGTAGTGGTTTAAGAATTGTACATACTTGTCATAGCGGTGTAGGCATTGACGTTGTTGAGATTGGAACATAGTCTGACTGCGAAACATAATTATTGAACGGAGTATTAGGGGATATTGTTTCCTCAACTAATTTCTTGAGGCCAGTCCTCGTGAGGCGGAATGTCTAATTAAGTTTCTACTCGGTAACTACTCGGTGCTTCGTAACATTTTTTTCCCAAGACTACAAAATGGTAAGTTATTGAATGGATTTGGTAGTATGTGTTTGTTACGTATCCTTCGCCGTGTTAATAGGCGTTGATTAATGTCTCGTGATTCACCTGTTCCCTGTGTTACGTAGGTTGTTTTTTCACTAGTTACCCTGTTCGGGTAAAATGGTTAGAGCAGTTGAGATACACATCGTCATCTTGTGTGTATGTTACTTCAATTGAATAGAGCTACCATCGGGAACGTCAACCGAGAGTAATGTCGAGTAGTTGTGTAGAGCCGCCGATATTGGGGGGTGGGGGAGGGGAAGAACCTACAGTAGGAGAAGGTAGTGCCCATCAGAATGAAACGGCGGGAGATCTCACACCCCTGGAGAGGTTGTATTTAGATTATTTGGAAAGTTGCACTGCTTGATGTTATTCTGGAGGTATGTGTTTACAGTCATTTAATTTATTTTGTGCTTTGCTAGGGTTGTCGCAGACAGTGAGGCTCTGAACATACTGGTTCCTAGTTCGTATTCGGACCCTGCGATCATGGTGCCCAAAATAGGACAGCTTTTTAATCAAGAAACGGATGCATATACATTCTATAATCTGTACGCTCGGTTTAATGGTTTTGGCATTAGGAGGTTCAAGAGTAGATTTAGGGAGGCATTGTGAAGACCATGCAAGAGTTTTGTTGCCACCGTCATGGTGCCCAAAAGTCATTTCAATGATGGGAATGTTGATGTCAAGTTAACAGGTTTTGCAAGAAAATGAATTGAACAACTAACATGAATTATTGTCAAGTAGACAAATAATGAGTGAGACAACTAGTCTAAAACAAAATGGCCTGAAACTTAATGGATGTATGACCGGCTTGAGAAACTAGGAGCAACAATTTTGATCATATTCTTTTATTTGCAAGTAAATGAGTTGAACAACTAGCATGTATTATTGTCAAGTAGGAAAAAATTAGTAGGACAACTGTATTGAAACAAAATGACCTTAAACTGAATGGAGTTATGTACATCATTAATCATTGGAGTATTATATGCAATGGAAGCTTGTAAAGTGATTTAAATGATGGGAATGTTAATGTCAAGTTAACAGGTTTTGCAAGTAAATGAATTGAACAACTACCATGAAGTATTGTCAATTAGGCAAAAATAGTGGGACAACTAGTCTGAAACAAATGGTCTGAATCTGAATGGAGGTATGACCGGTCTGATACCGGCGGTCAGACCTCCCTGATACCAGCTTGCGGAGCGGTCTGCACTGCCTAACCAGCACAAGCGACACAACCGGCAGACGGTAGCAAAGACCAAAATGAGGCTCAAACAACAGCTCCTAGAAACGTTCACACAGAATTGAGCATAGGACCACATTTGGAACAAGCACATGAGCGGATTGCAAACACACGAGGTGTTTGCTCCATGGTGCATGCATGGGGCACGACCGCCCAAACTTCCTTTGCCAACCGTGCACAAGAGAATGAGCACACCGCGTAAATGTCCAGCCAAATTGACCTGCAGTTGCCTGCTGGTATCTGGGCAGCCAGACGTCTTTGATGCACGGTTGCTCGTTCCCTGGACATTTTGTCGAGCACCTTGTAGGCACACCGCAACGGGAATGCTATCAACATGACTCGTCTAGACATTGTCTCAAACAGCTTACGGGCAAGATTGGTAGTACTAGTTAGCCGCAGAATCTCAGAGCACCGAAACATTCGGCCAGACTGGCATAATTCCGGCGGTCAGAGAAATGAGTAGTATGTGCAAGGGATTAATCTCCTCACAATTGACCAAGAACGAACCATTATCAAAAAATCCAGCACATCGACACTGAACTACAAAACCTAAGGAGTTCAGAACATCAGAAATCATCATTAGAAAAAAGGATGACATACCAATCAAATGTTGTGAAGACTTCTCCCCACAACTCGGCAAGACGACGCACCAAGCCTTTCTGTATATTCTTCTCCTCACTACTCAGCAAGACGCGTGCCGGCAAGCAAACAGCATCCAGGTTGCCAGCGATATGGTAACGGCGATCTGGTATCGTCAGGGAGGAAAAATAGCCGTGCTGTTTTGGTAGATTGCGCATTCTCCGGGATATTCCTGGATTGGGTACCGAAGCTGTTGAAAAAAACGCTTGGATGTGGATCAAGTCCTCCTCAAACCCGTATGCGTTCAATGTCAATCTCGTGAGTTTTGAGGCGTGAGTACAATGCATCAAGAGTCAAAGTCGAAAGATCGGTAGTGTCCTTGATGGTAGTCACATTTATCTCCCAAATGCGCAAGTCAAGAGCAGATAGCATCTGTCGAGCATTATTCGAGTCGGGGTATGTGAGACCAACCGCTCGGAGATTGCTCAGAATCTTGTGAAAACGCACAAAACACTCATCCAAGGACTCACCAGTGAGCATTTTAAACTTGTTGTAATCTCGCTTGAACTGGTCCTGTCGAACCGTCTTAATCTGGGTGGTGCCCTCATGGTATGCATCGAGGGTCTCCCAGATGTCGAAGGTCGACGACAGATGAGAGATGTGATCGAACTCGCTTTGCATTTGCCTTTGCCTCGACATCAAGCATGTTTCCAGCGTTGATGTTCTCATCGGCAGGAATAACATACCGTACTTTGACCTTACACCAGATAGCGTAGCCCTGAGCCTGAATGTAGGTCTCCATCCGGCTCTTCCAGAAGGGATAGTTGGTCCCATCGAAGACCGGGGGCTTGGTCGAGTACTTGTCTGTCACCATGGCTCTAGAGACCGGTTAAGATCTATGAGAAAGAGCTAACCTGCTCTGATACCAATTGTTGGATCGAAATCGGGGACAGAGGGGGGGGGGTGAATGTCGCTTCTTTAAAATTACCCCCTAAAGTCTCCACTTAATGAATCTCCTCTCCAATAGCTATGAAGAGCTATGAAGAGGCTAATTTATACTCTCTAGAAACTTGAGCACTCAGAGAAAATAGTCACAGCAAACAGAGAAACCAAAGAGTCAAAACTTCACCAAAAACAGCAAACACATAAGCTGCCAGGGGGATCGGTCTGACCGTAGCACCTGGGCCGGTCAGACCGCCACACCTGGGCCGGTCAGACCAGTAAGAAGCCGCAGGTCAGACTGATTACTCTGTTACCAGGAGCAGAAACTGGAGCCCGAAAACAGATTGAAACAGAAAGTATTCAGACTTCGGGAAATCAGAGAAAATGATGGATTTCTTCCATTCTTTTCAGACCACAAGCACCAGACCTTAAACTAAAAACCAGAGAGACTCCAAATGACAAGGCAATTCAAACAAAAACTCAAGATTTTCAGATTTGAGCCAAAATCTGAAAACTATAGAGAGCTGACCCAAAAATCAAATTCCCATCCAATCTGAGATTCTTTGCCCATAAAACTTTGAGAAAAGCTAATTAATAGCCTCTGGACTTTAAATACTAAGTTTCATGCCATCTCATGAAGGGAAACAAGATCCACCTCAAACCCTAGAATGAAAAATAAGAACAAAGGAGGCCAAAAAGCAAAATCTGGAATTAAACGTGGTTTGCTCTTAGGATTGACTAGCCAAATGGCTTTTGAGCATCTCCTAGATCACAGCAACCCATTTTGCTACTTCTCAGCAAAAAGAACTCAAATCACAAAAAGTCCAGAAATCAAACAGAGAGGAGAACGAAGGGAAAACAGGCATGAACAGGAAATAAACTTCAAAGATTTCATTCCCAGAAGCAAGAGGATCACAGAGGAGTCCCCATACGCGATTACAATCAGAGGAATGATTACATGGTGGCTCAACTCATCCTCTCCCACTCCCCAAGCTCTCTCACACACAAGAAGAACACAAGAACAAGAAAGCTACGGGAGACACATTCTGCACTCTCTCAACCACTAAAGCCTAAAGCCAAAACAACCTCTCCAAATGCTATTTTGACTAAAGCGATACCCTAACAACTCCTCAAACCCTAGAATCCATGCAGCCACAAGGAGACATCCCCTTCTTATATAGGCTTTGGCTAACGGGTCTCCAACCCGTTATGCCAGCTAAATCCCGAACGGAACGCTCCACCTGTGTAGCTTTGCGCTTTTACCGAAACGCCCCTCCTGCACCTTCCGGGAAGTTTCCGCGTCTCTTGTCGTCCAAGCCTCGCAACCACCTCGAATCCTCGCCGTCTTCAGCACATCTCGACTGTTCTGACCTCGGCACCACCTGCGCCTAGTCCGGTCCTCCGTGCCTCGCCACGACTCCGCCTCGACGTCCTGCAACCATCACAGACAAGAAACACATCATATAGTACCGCTCGACATATGTAAACATAAATAACATCAAGGAACCATACTCAGGCATGAATTTTCCCAAATGACCAATCGGGAAGCATAATATGCAATAAGTCCGCCTAACCAAACCCGACTGAGCCAAATGCCGTCATGGCACGAAACGAACTAATCAAACTCAATCTTTCCAAAAATCCTTGTCAATTACTCATCACACACATGGAGTCACAACCACATGGTCTCTCACATTACTTATGTAAACAGTTAACAGAAGAGCTATGGGATGTTAATGAAGAACCTGTCGATGAGGAACTTGAATAATCCTACATTGTAGGTGATCAGTAGTTTTGAGTCTCGTCCTTGTTTAGATACGCCTGTGCAGTTTCTTTTATAATGTGATATAACTTTGGGCTGGATGCCTCGCTATGCTAAAAACATGGCTGTTATGCCGTACTTCTACAATAAAGTTTGGTTCTTATGTTATAAATATGTGTTGATATGATGCATATTTATGTACAGTATTCAGTAGCTAAATAATTCTAGACAGTTGTAAGAATTTCTAACGGTCACAAAAATAGAAGCGTTACACTATTTCTGTGAGAGGGACGCCATTCTGAAAAAGATTGTGTGAGGCATTATGGCCTCCCGATACTGTGAGACTCGTAAGTACTACGAGTTGTGATTGGTTGTTTGAAGGCTATTGTGCGGAGAAATCATCCTGATCGCCTGTCTGTCTCCATATTCTAGAGAGGTAGAAACACGCTCCAATCTGAATTTCTGTTTCTAATTAGCAAAAGAAAAGAGGATGTTTACCTTTCCAACCCCAACTAACGGCCTAACATTAGCTCCCTAGTGCTAGGACGACGAAAAGATTCATCAGCGGCTAGCTAGTTAGGCTTGACGTAAAGACGTCCTTTGCGTTGAAACAAGCGGCCCGACAAGCCATGCAACATTTGCCATCATTGCTGGTGTGGTGCAGTAGTGCACAACTGCAGATGATATCTTCAGAAGAACGGCACAATTACGCATGCATTCCTAAACCAAAGCACTGTTAATTAAGTTACTTGGTGCAAATAGGTGATTAATTAGGTATTAGCTCAGAGCATACATGGGCCAAGAGAGGCAAGCATGCATTTTGTCAGGAAAGATTTAACCAGATAGCCCTGCAGGCTAATATATGTACATTTACAAGAATTCCTAAACCGAATTTACAAGCCATGGGGCGATGAGGTAGCAGGAAGTCAAGCTCGGTTTGGTCGCACTACGTACTGTGATTTCACTAATCTTTTTTTCATATTTAGAAGAGAGAAAAAAAAAACAGACAGCGCTGCTGCTTTACAGCCTGAAAGAATTAATTGTAGAGTTCAGCCGAAGAAGAAATGAGAGACAAGGAAAACGCAACCATACATGATTAGCTAGTCCTCTTCTGGCTTTGGCGTTGCACGCAAGTACGCACCGCGCGAGCATGGTGTGCACCGTCCAAAATCCGGACAGTGTGTGCATGCTACAGTACTGATACGTACTTTTTTCAACTCTTAACTTTAACTTTTGATTTTTCTATAGTAACTAACTTTTAAACAGATTGTCTTTTGAGGTCTACTAGTTAATTGCAGTATATATTGTACCGACTTTATTTATATCGATAAAAGTCACACGTGAGTTTCAGTTACTCTGTAATCTCTCATATAAACAGCCAAAAGCTACAAATAGCAGCTAAAAACCATAAACCGCGGCCCTCTATCTAGCTGCCTGACAGGGGAAGGCTGAAAGCTGCCTTCCTTCATGCATGTATCCCATATGAAACATGAGAACTAGGCCTGTTTGGAACAGAGGAATTTCACAGGAATTTTACAGGTAACAGTTCAATTCCCGCAGGAATCGGGAAAAATTCCCGCATTCCAAACAGGGCCTAACAAGTACTCCGACCATACAACACACAGAATTCACACCATATATGTACGTACGCACGTATGCAAAATTCGTGCACAAACTGCAAATATATGTAAGAACGAAACAATTACTCTACATGTCACCTGTTTTTGGAGAAGCAGGAAGATAGATGGAAAGACAATCTGGCACTTGTACATGCTACCTAACCAAGTTTCAAGCTCAACAACATTTTTGGGTGCCATCCGTATTCCAGTGCGCCGCAGGCCACGTGATATGTACTGCCGTCATTGTCAACTCTCCAGCTTAACACGCACGACGCATACCTCCCTGATACATACATACGTATGTACGTACATACGTATAAATTCTTTTTCTACTTCTGGGAGTAATACGTAAAGAGTATCTCATGCAATATAGAGTATGCACATATAATATATGAGTATATAAGTCCATCTAGATGGTATATATGTTTTTCACATGTGATACACACACACATACTCCTTTTATGTGTGAATATAAAGGTATTTGCAAAATATACTAAAAACTATAGACTCCCTAGCAATTTTTTATGTATACTACATTGTAACATCTTATAATTAGTACATAAGTGTTAATAAAGGAGTATTTCAAATTTGTTTAGGTGATATATTAGAGGCGAGAGTAATTACACTGGAAGTAAAATGTGTGTATGTGTGTGTGTGTGTGCACGCGCGCGCGTGTGTATATATGAGAGCATATCTAGTGCTAAAACCTTCACTACTATAAAGAAGGTCATACTAGACGCCTCATTACAGATGGTTCTATAGAATTTATCAGTGTTAAGTTGTAGCATAGTTATCTCATACGGTTTTACTAGTGTGACCCTCTATGTTGCAATCGATGGGTAAGAACCGTTTGTGATAATGTATCACAAACAATTCGTAATAAAAACCATCTATGATGTATGTACTTATCATGGATAGTTTTTGTGAAAAGCCGTCAGTGATATATCACAGACGATTTTTTTAAAAAGTCTGTGATGAGTTACTTAGGTTGTGAATGGAAGCATATGTGATATTCATTGTGTTATTAAATACCCTCGTCTTCACATATATTATGTCTATTAGGCAGTGGCTTTGAGGCAATTTGGTGAAAGAAGATTGGAGATTTGGAAGGGTGCTCGTATATCTATTTGTTCTTAGTGATCTAAGGTTAGTAATTGTTACTTATATATAATAAAATATATTATATTCTAGCTAGATCTACATACTTCTTAGTTGCACGGAAAAAGAGATCTAGCTTGATAATTTTTGCTCCAATTTAAGAGTGGGTATCACTCCTATCTATTTTAATTCTTGTTGGATTGGTTCATGAATCATAGCTAGTTACTTTAAATGGACAAATTTTACGGTGAATGACAATTATGCGTAAGAGTGTACGTACATGTAATGGGTACCTAAGAGAGCATTAATCTAATTTAACATTAATTTGTTATATGCGTAGCGTAGATAAACCGAAGCTAAATGTACGTTGAGAACCATATGAGTGAAGAGTACATCAATAGCGTGTCTGCTTTTAGAAGAGCTGCCGAGTAGGATATATTGAAGAGAGGGATGTTATTATCTTTGTATTAATTGCAAAAAATCTAAAGATGTTTACTAATTCAGCACAGATAAAAGTACACTTAATTCGAAGGAGTTTCAAAAAGGGGTATACATGTTGAAAACAATTCGACAAAAAGATGAGAACAGTTCAGCTCCTAGGCCTTTTAGAGGGAAAGAGGTCTATGATATGGTTAAGCATATCAATGTTGTGCTTAGAAAGAGACGTAAATTATGGATTCATCAGAAGAATATCTGGAAGAAAAGATTAATTTTTTGGGACTTACCTTATTGAGAGCACTTAGAAGTTCACCACTACATCGACGTCATGCATATGGAGAAGAATATATGTGATAGCTTGATTGGTCTTTTATTGAACATTCGTGATAAAACAAAAGATAGTGTCAATGAGTGGCATGACTTGGTTGAAATGAATATAAGGACCACGTTAGCACCGAAAGAGACTGATAAAGGCCAAACATACCTTCCCTTAGCTTGCTACACTCTGTCCAAAGTCGAGAGAAATGGACTGCGCCAGAGCTTGTATGATGTTATAGTTCCGTCTGGTTATTATGCCAGTATGAAGAAATTTGTTTCTATAGAAGATTTGAAATTAATTGGTATGAAGTCTCATGATTGTCATGTGCTGATGACACAAATGTTTCTTGTTGCAATTAGAAGTATTTTGCCGAACAAGGTTTGAGTGACAATCGTGAGGCTGTGTTATTTCTTTAATTCAGTTGCTCAGAAGGTCATCAGTTCTGATAGACTGGATGCTCTGTAGGCTGAGGTGGTCATGACTCGATGTCATCTTAAGATGTATTTCCCTCCATTATTTTTTGACATCATGTTCCATCTTATTGTTCACCTTGTGAAAGAGATAAAGATATGTGGCTTTGTGTTCCTATGTTATATGTACTCATTTGAGAAGTACATGAGAATTCTGAAATTCTATGTACGAAATCGATCTCTGCCGAAAGGCAGCATCATCAAAGGTTATGCAACCGAAGAGCTCATTGAGTTCTACATTAACTACATGGCTTAGGTAGAACCGATAGGTGTGGCTCAATCTCGTTATGAGGAGAGACTGGAAGGTATCTGGACTATCTGAAGGAAAGCAATCACTCTCGATTTGGATATGTACGCTTAAGCCTATTTCACGATTTTGCAACACATGACCGAAGTGTCCCCGTACATCGACGAGCACAAAGACATGATACACCAAGAGAATCTAAGCCAGTCAGATGTTTGAATCACAAGAGAGCACATCTGTTGATTCAATGAATAAATGTACGATTCATTGAGAGGTCATCAAGTGATGATGTGCAACTATGGTTGGCAAAAGGGCTAAAATTTATAATTGTGACATGTAAAGGATACGACATAAATAGGTACATATTTTATATGACAGTTCGGGATAGGAAGATCACAGTCCAGAATAGCGGTGTTCGTATAGGTGTGTTTCGTGAGTAGTTTAATAATGTTGTGTCAAACATAATAAAACATGGATTGAGCTCCTACTATGGGTTTGTAGAGGAGATTTGAGGGCTCGATTACATACTTTTTAAGATCCCCTGTTTCGGTGCCGTTAGGTCCAACTTCCACAGGGTGTGAAGGTCGACAAATACGGCATCACTATTGTGTACCTTGAACATGTTAGATACAAAGAAGTTGAACATGTTAGATACAAAGAAGAACCATTCATACTCGCTAAGCAAACTGTTCAAAATTTTTATGTAACGGATACGGCAACTAAGAATCGCCACGTAGTTTTTCATGGAAAAGAAGGATTATTGGAGTTGAGATGTCATGGATGAGGAAGAGTACAATCAATTTGACGAGTTAGGTCCATTCAGAAATAACATTAGGCCCAAGGAAGAATCCAAGTAGGAAGCTACCTATATGCACATCGATCATTGTGAAAGGCTATTTTTAGTGGAAATAGCCAAGTGGAATTTCTAGTTGTAAATCATTTTGAGTTGTAATTCACTTATCTGTAATTTGCTTGCTTACTTTCAAAGGGCATGGTTAGCATTTTTTGAGGCTAGCCGAAAAACAGAAAAAAATTTAGCTACACAAAGAACTATCACAGATAGTTTCTAACACAAAACCGTCTGTGACACGTAGACGATCACAGATGGTTTTTGTATTAGCCGTCTGTTATATGTCGGATGTCAAAGACAGTTATTTTTAAAAATTGTATGTGTTGTGATTTATCACAGATGGTTATTTTTAAAAATTATATGTGATAATATTCTTATATATATATACAGACACTTAGGGTGAAAACCTAACTCACTACTCCTACGCACACTTAAGTTTTCCTCAACACACCTGTGCCTTCTCAGCTTCCTTCGCCACCAGATCCGAGCCTGCTCAGCTTCCTCTGCCACCTCCCTCGCTACCCGCACTCGACATAAGGAAGGGCGACGCTGGTGGTGACTGGATCTGAGCGACCGCTGTTCCTTCTTCTTCCAATCCCGGTCTTCCTCCCCTCCCTCACCTTAGGGTGAGGTTCTTGTGGGAACTGAAGGTATAGTTGATTCGTGTTTGTTGTTACTAGATCTGGCTGTCACATAATTTTATTTTGGCAAAAAAAGTTAGATTTGGGAGAAAATCCCCTTTATTTTGTTACATAAATTTTGTTGTGCTTGCTGCTGGTAGCCAATGTTCATGCACACTGTGGCTATGTAGATCTGTAATATGTTTGCTTGTTTTCAGATAGCATGGCTAGCATTTGTTGATTTTAGCCGAAAAATAAGTTTTTTAGCTATAAAAAGAACTATCGTAGACGGTTTCTAACACAAAACTATTTTTGATATGTAGACTATCACAGATGGTTTTTTTGTATTAGCCATCTGTGATATGTCAGATATCACAAATAGTTATGTTTAAAAACTATCCATGTTGTAACTTATCACAGATGGTTTGGAAACCGTCTATAATAATCACCTGTTATCACTGATACAATAAATCAAACAATTTAGAAACCGTCTCTGATGAGGGTTATGAACAGTCTGTGATAACCCTATATGGGGTAGTGCCTATTCAGTGATAAGGTGCTAATGCCACCCAAGTCCATCCGATCTAGCTTGAGCGACCTGGATAGATGCGGATGGAAAGCCCAATCTCACTTACACAGTTTTTCATAACCCCCACCTCCGTATGGTTGAAATATTTCACAAATCTCAGCTCACCTCTCCTCTCTCTCCCCCTCTCGCCTCCCTCTCACCTCTCTGACGCCACCCTCCTTGTCGCCCCACTGTGCCCAGCTGCCACACTCCTCCCCTGGCCCCCGGGCCTCCCTCCCACATGATGGCGGGGGCGTGCATCTTGGGGTAGGTTGAGGCGTACGTGCTATCAGCAAGTGTGTGTACATATATTTTTATGTATGTATATGTATATACGGACATTGTGCGTACATATGGTAGGTTGATGGCGTGATGCTGTTTGACACCTGCTACATAACAGCATCTGAACTTCAGGATATATAGCTAGCTCATGCATGTTTTAATTCCTAATTCTTTTGACAGTGAGGGTAGCAAGAAGGTATGTATCCCATTCTCTTTCTAGCTAGGGAGAGATCGACCCCATGGCATGAGCAAATTAAATAAGACACGTATCTTGATCTGAATCGATCGCATCACCAACTAAGACAATAATTAATCGATGATCATCCTGCAAGCCATTGAATTGCATGCGATTGATCATCGTATTAAGTTTGCAATTGCAGGAGATTCATCAGTCGACCCTTCCAGCATTTATCAGGTAAATACATGCGGCAATGGCATGCATGCCTGGTCCAACATCTTGATGAATTGCAGATCACGTATACTCCGATAAATTCTGTGCGTAATTAAATAGTGCACCGCCTGCAGAGATATGGGATGCCAATCCTTTACAACTTAACCCATTGATTGGAACCCCATTATTTCACAAGCTAGCTAGATTCAGTCACCTGTAGACTGCAGATCAGTTCACCACGCTCAAAGAGATCTCGATGGATCGACCATGCATATGCATTATGCATGCCTAGAGCGTTTAATGCACCTCGATCTCAGGATCACAACATGAGCAACTCCTCTGAGGTGATCTTCCGTCTAAACAAATGACTGGGGAATGTCGTTCAACAATTCAACAGATTTGACATACTTACAGGCATACTGTAAGCAGAAACAGTAGAGCATCAATTGTATCAACAATTCAACAGAATCCATTAGCGATCTACCCCTAGAAAGCTGGAGGCTTCCATTTGCAACAATCTTATGTGAATAGATATATGAAGCAGGAAACTTGCTTTACTTATAAAAATTCACACTTGAATAAATATGTGAAACAAAATATTGACAAATACAATACAACTAATTTTACATTCTTCTTGAAAACAACCATATTTTAGGCCTATCACCCGTCGATGATAATCTGGATCTAGCAAGATCCACAACCATTCATCTCTCTCTCGCTCCCTCCCTCCCTCACGTCAGCAGTGCTATTTGGTAGCGGCTATAGTGATAAATGCCAGTGGAGCAGATGGCGGTAGTGAAGAGGTGGGTGGGGAGGGGGCGGCAGTTTGAGGGTCGTCATGGGCTAGGGTGAGGCGAGTTGGGTGGGCGGATTCAAATTCAATTAGGCAATCATGGAAACTGAGGACGGTGGCCCTCACATTGCATGTTTTTTAGGGAGGTGGGGAGACAGATGGTGGAAAAATGGCTCCACTTGCCATCATGTTTTTTTAGGCAGAGACGAGATGGGTGGAGTGGCAGATAGGTCATCACTATCAATCTAAACATTTATATTTTTGGAAACTAAGCCCTAGAATTTATTAGAAGTATATAAAAGATACTTGGATGAATATATGTGAAACAAAATAATAGCAAATAAAGTACAGACTATTTTACGTTATTCTTGAAACAACCACATTTTAGGCCTGTCACCTGACATTGACAATCTCAATATTGACAATATAAAGACTTTCTATGTAGGGAATAATCATGCTCACAGTCTAAGACACCTGTCCTGGGACATTGGTGCCTCATACTATCGATGCGAACAACATGCTCTACATTCCGAGTTTGAATATCGTAGTGGTAGAAGTAATCCGCTTTCATTACAACCCCCTCACACCGACACTAATTACGTACCATTGATCCCAGTGCAGGTTCACGCCATCTCTTGACATCCAGATCACCAGTTGTTGCGAGGGCTCAGGACAGTGAGCTATGCATAGCTCTCACCATCTAGTATGTTCAAAAAGAACCTCCCATTATAGTCAAATGCGATGCTCGAAGGCTCGGTGATGATGGTAAACATCTCATCTTCCAAGTTGAAGCTGAGCAGACGCCTCTGCAAGGGTTGCTTGAGATGAGACCCATTCAAGCCTTCCAGTGGAAGTGAATAGGGTATGATGAACTCGACACGGCCTCCCTCCAAGAATCGTGTTTTCGTCATTACCAATCATGAAAACCTCTATGCCTATGGAGTTAGCCCATGCGGTGCCATCATTCACCAAGCAGCGTTGGACCTTGTATTTGCTGGTGCAAGAGGGCTCAATGCCGAAGCCGATGATATGGAAATTTTGGGGGTTGTCCGGCAAAGTAAGAAGGTCCTGCGTGGCTGGGTTGAGCATATACATGGCAGTGTCCGTGGGCACTAGAACCAATCTGTCACAGTGCACGAATTGGTGGAGGAGCTCTCGTTGAATTTCACATCAGAAGTTTGTGGTATGCACGAGGCTCTTACTACCTTTGCCTGCCTGCCACCGGTAAAACTAGATCATGTTGCTTCAAAAGTTGATCGGCAAGCGGTCCATAAGACCATATGGTGAACTCCATGTGAGTGTTGAATATTTAACATTGATCGTATCTTGTCTTCATTGCTTGAGTTTGACTTATACGAATTTGAATTTTGGTATGTGCTATTATGGAGTCCCGGTCAGACTGGCCTATCCAAGTGGTCTGACTACTGGGAGCATGCGGCTAGACCGACCTCTGGTGGCATTCTAACTAGTGGATTTTGGCTAGGCTAAGTGGCGGTTCAATTGGTGCCAGTGTAGGTTTGTTGGGTTGAGTTGTTTTGTTGGTTTTGTGGTTTTTTTGTGAGTTATGGTGGTATCCATGCAGTATTAGTCATGGCGGGTGTTGTGCAAGTATTATTCATGGAGAGTTCATGCTTGTGTGAGTCACGACGTATGTCCATACATATGGTGTACTAATGGAAAGTCAAGTACATGTCATTTGTGCTCGGATCAAATGCTTTATTCTTTAAAGTGTAGGTGCTTTGATGATTGTTGCGGTTAGTGGCAAGACCAAGGCTACGAAAAGAGTCCTGAGGCTATGGTATGTCGCGTTAGTCCAAGTGAAGCAACATCTAAACCAACAAGCATAGAAGAAAGACAAGGGTCGTGAAGAGACAATGCGTGCATGTGGTGTGCTCATTGAACTTGTGCATTTCAAGTGATGACATTCCTCGGAGCGGGCGTACAATCTTGATGGCATATATAGTAAAAAGATATAGAATATACACATTATAACATAAATATATTGTTATAGGAAATTTTTAACTCTCATAGTTCTATTAAAAAAAACTCTGATTGTATGCTTAGTGCACAACAATATAACATTATTTAGATGTTATTGCAAGTCCTGTGCGAAAAAACAATTCTGTAAGAACATTATCTTTTACATCTAAATTAACACATCTTGATGTGTGTCTCTCGATGTGCAAATATAATTGCATCTAAGTTTTTTAATCTAAACATCTAGCGATAAATTAAATGCATGACCTAGGCTACTCTATCACTATAGCACAACAGGAGACATCAAGAACTAAAATTAGTAAATGATATGATGTAAAGTTTGGCAAACCCCTGCTATCCCTTGTTCCTGTTTGCAATTATGGATATTTTATTTTGAAAACTATTACTATATTCTGTTTGTTTGGTTCTATGTTCATTGAAAGACCAAAATTGTTATTTTTACCATATATATGGTGAAATTTTGTTTGATATGACCTCAACTAGTTTCTTTCGTTTGTGCAGTCAATAGATTAGAAATAAGATAAAAGGGTGACAGGGAGATGGACAACCAACACATCTTACAAATAGAAGAGAAGGATGCCGTGTCATTTGTTGCGATAGTGTTATCTGACTTCTGTGGTCCTGGAGAATGGATGCCTATGGCAAAACTCCACATAGAGGTTTGTTATGGGAAAACATATTTCTATCTAGTGTCTATGCTGAAGTAAAAGTATAATATATTACCCTTGATTAGTCAAAATTGTGTTTTGTGAAACAATTGAATCATCTGTGGCTTGGAAAAGGCAAGTCTACTTAGAAAGGATGTATCATGTGATTACAATTTACAATATTAAGAAAGGAAAGTTTAATTGAAATGAGTGATAGCATGAACATACATTTTAAGAATATCAACTGGGATAGAAAGCAACTTGGCAAAGTTTTCCTTGCAAACCCATGTTTTTCTTCATAACCATTTATGTTTGATTATGCACATGTTGACACTATTGTCTATTTGCACATTTCCTTCAGCTAAAGTAGCATATCACCTCTTCTTAGAGCCGCTAGTAATGATCGATGAATGTTTTTCCTTCTACATTAGAAATAAACATAAGTTACTTCGAGATTCATATCTTATCTTGCATCATTGACTTGTATATTTGTTCAACTTCATAGGCCTCCTTTATGTTTAGTCCCTGGTGCTGGGCTCGGGAGATTGACTCTAGATATCTCTTCTTTGGGTATTGTAGAAAAATGTTTAATTGAAAATGAGCTAATATTATGTATTATTTGAAACTGTCTAATTTCTTTGGCCTCTAAACATGTTTTGTAAGCCAGGGAAATGAATTCTCATATTACATGATGAATTGTTCACGCTTCATTCTAAACCAGTATGTCAATCTATTAACTCTAAGCTACATATATTTAAAAGTATTCAACATCTTACTTTATGAAGTTGTTCATGATGCTAATAATATTACCTATTCTTATTAGAACTCAAGAGGCCAATGAATGGACTATATATATCCTTGGATACATAGCAACTGTAATTCTCTTTCAGACAATGATCAACTTCAACCTGTTTCATTTCTTGATATTCATCACTCGAGGTACTTAGTACGCCATATTTTTCTTATGTGTACCCCTATGAAATACTATATTTTCATTCATCATTTTGTGTACATTTGGTCCAAGTTGTATATCCTGTTGGAAGCATTTAGGATCATAATATTTCCATCGATCACAATACAATTATGTTGATAACATTTACTCTCCCCCTGTCTGGATCCACCTCCTAGTCTCCATCTTCCTTTCCTTCAGATTCCCCCTCTCAGGCTCTATTTATTTTGAATGAATTTTTCCCTTCGTGCCGCTATTAGCCAACTGATTTGATTAGATTTCACCTTCAACTGTAGTTTGATGGAACCCCAGAAAGAGAGGAAAAATCTGAGATGATTTTATTTGTCAGGTTATCTCATTTTTATACTATCTCTAGTAGCTACCTTTCAAGCAATCACTAATTGAATGCATGGTCATTTGTTGAGTTGATCTAGCTTTAGCTAATGAATAGTAAGGTAATTGATTTATTTGAGCCTTGATTGCTACAAAAAGAAAAGAAATAGAAATGAATAGGATATGAGTTAATTCTGGCAACTAAGGTTGCCATCGGATCCAGGTTTCCCATCCACGTGGGTGCTAGATATGTGTTAATTCTGGCAACTAATACAGCCATATTAATTAGCACAACTATAGTCTACTCAACACAGCATGCCCCAAGACCAGATCCTGATTGCACTGCTCATCCTGTTGCATTCAAATTTTGTGTTGCCTACTTTTCCTTATATTATGATCATTGGAGATGTACTATTTGCATTATATTTGTTTTCCGTTACAACGCATGGGGCACATGACTAGTAATATATAGAAAGATTAGATGGTTTCCATGTGTGCTACTATATGCTCCAACGAGCTTCTCCTTCTAGCTTCTAACTTCTTAATTTTGTCTTTTTGGCCTTTTGCCTTTTTTGGTCTTTGTTGCCTTTTATTTTTCCCTTATTCCTTTTGCATTATCCGTAATGATATAACTTTTTCCCATTTTTAAATTTTTAAATTTAATTGCACCGAAAAATCTAACAACAGCTACAATGCATTTTCAATCGCTATAGTGAAAAGGCAGAAGCCTGGGTTTATAAACCCAAATGAGCACTACCTAATCAGATAGCACACAGATTGAGGTGTCCTGCACATTTTCTTCCATAATTTGGATTTGACTTAGATTGCTCAAAAGGAACGTGCCCCTAAATCAATGCCTCCAATTCAAAGTGTTGCCTTGTCCCGGTTAGGGGCGGCAAAAAGCTCGTGGCTTGCAAACCAGCTTGACTTGGCTCGTGGCATTTACGAGCCGAGCTAGGATTTGAGCTCAAGCCGACTCGCGAGCCGCTCATTGGCTCAGCGAGCTCGGCCGACCTAGTTGTTACATGCCTACTGTCCCAGTCCGATGGCAACGACCTAGTCCAAGTGAGTGAAGTCAGTAAGTCACAAGCCTAGCCAAAGCCAACGATCCATCCAATGATGCACACGCACTAAATTGAGAGTTTTCAAGTATGAACATGGACATAATGGTACTTAGAGAACTAGTTTCATTTTTCATGACACTCCTGGTAGATGAATTACTGAAACTGCATCAACCCGAAATCTGAACAACCTGTAATGTGATTCATACATTTAGAAGATTGGTAAAAAAATCTCAATAACCTGAAACATGGGGAAATCATTACATGAACCAAATTTGTGCTCCAAGTTTCCAACACATAAATTTGACAACCTAATGTTACAACCAATCTAAAATCAAGACATTGAATAGCACCACCACTCTACAACCTCTCCCTTGGCAGGCGAGCTATTTGTGACAATGGCAAACCTTGGAAAGTGATCTCTGAAGTCTAAACAACACAAATTAGTCAAACATTCTTGTGACAATACCTCATGCTACCTAATGTGTAACACTGGACAAAACCATCACAGTTTGTATTACATGAAAAATCAAATACAACAATTATTCAACCCCAAAAGGCTGCAATAAACGCATCATCTCTTGCATGTAAGTGGCTCACAAATAACACGGCAAACATTTCTTGTGAACTCACCAGGCAAACACCCTACAAAATTTCCACAAGGTTTTAGCTGTTTCTGCCATGTTTTTCTTGATGTATGGCTGCTGCTTTATCAAGGTGACTATTGGCCACTCGGAAAGGTTGCAAACCACATAAATTCTACATCAAAGTTCATGTCAAAAGCATGATCTTTTGCTAGCGAGCCTAATGAGTCGAGCTCGAACTTCCTACCGAGTTGAGCGGAGCCACCTTTTTAGCTCGTTAGCTTAACAAGCCGAACTGAGCCACCTCCTTAACGAGCTTTACTAAGCTGAGCCGACATCCACCCCTAGTCCGAGTCATCGAAGTTCAAGACGAGCGGAGAGATGAGGAAAGATGGTGGCGGCTGCCGCTGATGGTTGGACGCGGACGAAGAAAGGGTTGGAGATGGCGGTGCTGTAGGACCGAAATGGCAACAGAGGGGGGGGGTGAATGGTGCCTTCTAAAAACTCCCCAAGTACTCACACGACAAATCGGGGGAAAGAACTAGCTTCTTCGATCGAACACACGTGGTCGTAAGCCAACTGATGGTCGAACACCACGTGGTCGAACACTTGCCTGAGCCGACAAAAGAAATCAAACAGTGATAACTGAGAGGATGAACTAAGAACAGACGGACTCGAGGCGCACAATCATCCGGTAAAGTGAACTTCTCTAATTCGACTCCTGCTCTCGGGAATGAACTGGCCAAGTGGCCTTGAGACAGATTCCCAGTTCTGAGCTAATCAAAGCACACAAAGACGAAAGCAGACTCACGAAGAAGAGAGGAGAGAAAAGGATAGCAAGAAGTCCAAGCTCTCAAAACAGATCGCAACAAGTCAATCACAACATCTCAAGACGACAGAAAACAAATAGAGGAAGAGAGATGAATGATTGATAATGGAGGTTTCTACAGTCACTCCAACTGGGAGATACATGAGCACACTTGCTCCATCCCGAGAACCCACACACTCACAAATAACAAAGAAAGAACAGAGCAACTCGGGGATCAGAATCTCACAAGTACCCGAGCTCTACCCTCTCTATTTATAGCCACACACTCACACACCAAAGAGGGGGAAAACCCGCAAACCCCCACCTAACACCGGGTTTTCAACTCACTTTACCCACTAGCGAGAACGAGCTCCAGTGCTTTACCCGTTACACCCAACGGCTCCACTGCTTTGCCCGTTAGTGCCAACAACTCCTGTGCATTGGCAGAGACACAGCTTCCCTTTGCAGCTTTCCGCATTTCTCCAAAATGCCACTCCACTGCCTTCCCGGAAGCTTCCTCCTGCCTTGCCGATCACGCTTGCAACCACCTTGAGCCCCTAGTCTTCTTCGGCTTCACCCAGTCGTTCTGGACCTCAACATCTCCCATGTCTAGTCCCGACCACTCCAAGCCTCACCAAGACTTGTCTCAAGATCCTAGTCATAAACTCCTCCAGACCGATCGGACCTCAACTCCTCCAGAGCCTAGTCCCAGTCCGTTCCACTGCGCACGACCTCACCCGGCACCTGACCGACTGTACCTTATCTCCTCCCTAAGCCTAGTCCCGGTCCACCTCACCGTTGCCCGTCGTGTCCACTTCCGGTAACTCTAGCTCCGGTTCCTTGTCTCCCGGCTCACAACCACCTCACCAGCATTGATCATCTTTGGCGTCTCCGACCGTCTGGACCTCAACACCTCCTGTGCCTAGTCCCGGTCCTCCCACGCCTCACCATGAAATAGCTCCGAAGTCCTGCAGCCACATAGACAAGCAAACCGTTACATAGCACCGCACAACACAATGTGTACAGACATCTGCATAAAAGGAACTCAAATCATGCTTCACAAGGTCGTACATTCACTACGATCGGTCAAAAATACTTAAACATTAATTCTCAAGACCTACGATCGTTACCATAGACCATACGACCACCCCAGTGGTCCTTACGACCGCCTTAAAGCTTGCTACGACCATCACAAGTTTCAGTTCCAACTTACCGACCAAGTTGTACCAACTTATGACTGGTCGAAACCATAGATCAAGACTTTCTTAAGTCCTACGACCATATCGCAAGATGATACGACTACCTCCGAAGTCCATACGACCGGTTCCCAGAGACTACGACCAAAACCAGAGATTCCATCGTGGTCGAACCACTTTCCGACCACGTTCATCGCTTTCCACCGTGGTCGAAACCCTTCTCGATCACGTACGACTTGGTTCACTGTGGTCGAAGCCCTTCCAACAACGTTTGAACACTTCCGACCGCAGTCGCCCACTTGCGACCACGCTCCAAGCTCGTCTGACCGCATCCGACCGAGCTACGACCATGTTCGCCCATAACGTGGTCGAAACCCGCTTTCGTTCTTAGGAAGTGAAGTCTGCGACAACGTGGTCGTATGACTGCTTTCGACCACCGACTACGCCTTACGACCGCGTTCTCCGTCAGTGTGGTCGTAACTGCCTTTGACCACGACCAAACGTGGTCGTACTAGGCTTCGACCACGGCCAACGTGGTCGAATAGATTTTCAACCACGGCAAAACCAGTCGTAGACTTCCCTGGTGACCTACGACCAAGGTCAGAGTGGTCGTAAACGCCATGTGGTCGTACAGCCTTCCGACCACGGCCAGAAAGAGTAAAACATTGTTTTCCGGCTTTCGACTGCTGATAGAGTGGTCGTAAACAACCCGGCTGGCTCCCGATTGACGACAATAAGTTCATAACCTGCCCGACAGGCTTCCGACCACAACCAATGTGGTCGTAAGAGCCTACGACCACAGTCAGAAGCTACGACTTTGCACAGAAGGCGATTCCGATCACTTCTAAGGCTATGACTTGGCAGGAAGAGCCCAACCCAAACTCAAACTTTCTAAAACAAGAGTCAATTACTCATCACAAATATGTGGTCACCTCCACATGGACTCTCAATCTCCCCCTTGATGAGTATATTGACAAACCCAGAAAAACCATGAAGATGAGTTTGAGTTTTAAGAATCCAACATGGTCCAAAGAAAGAGAATGGAGCTAATGACCATGTCGACAGAAGGAACATTAGAGCAACAACTGAAAGAGCAAATTGATCTCCAAAGCTCTAAACTGTTCCCAACAGACTTTTTCTTCTCTATTCTCCCCCTTTTGGCAATAAACGCATCAAGATGCAATAGAGAGAATATGACATGTCAATGGATGAATATGGCTGAAGTTTGTTTATTTTAAGCATTTAGAGCCATGAGAATTATCCATATTGACCATAATGAGATACACCAAGCCATAACTCTATAAAAAGCTATCTAGATCATGACATGACATGTATAAGCTAGCTAGAACACATAGATGACAATCTGAAATATAGTGCATTAAGTGAGAATGTCAAGTCATCAAGAGGTAAAGTCTAACTAGAGATACCCAAGGATGATGCCGGCCATGTCAAGTAAGCTAAGCGGAACCAAGAAGCTAATATTGAGACCAACTAGAGTGCTATGCTCAAGAATGAAACATTGGCGCAAGTACTTGGTTCTTTTTGTAGCTTAAGCAAATTGAGCACATGAAATATTTTCTTTTTAAAGCTCATGGTCGTTTCCAACCCAATTTTTTATGTGCTAGATCTCAAGCCTTATGCGACTACTTCAAGCGAGAAGCTTAAGAAGATAGTCTAGGTCATCCAAAACTCCCCTGAGTTCATGCCTAGTGCAATGGCAAGCCGTCTCATGAGAAGGAATTGGTGAAATCAGTTTTTTCGCACATTTTTGTGCTAGATCTCAAGCCTTATGCGACTACTCCAAGCGAGAAGCTTAAGAAGATAGTCTAGGTCATCCAAAACTCCCCCTGAGTTCATGCATAGTGCAATGGCAAGCCGTCTCATGAGAAAGAATTGGTGAAATCAGTTTTTTTCGCACAAAAGAGATCTTTCTGCTTTGTAAATATGTTGTACTACCTCATGCTACATCAAGAGACTAAAATAGCTCAATCTAAGGCTCAATAAAAGATTCAACGCTCAGCTAAGCCTAGTTGACATGGCATGAATCATACAGAGATAGCTCCAGAAAGACTAAACTCAAATGCTAGCATGACAAGTTTTACTTCAAGTTTGGCAATTTTAATTAACTTATCATGGTAAAAGCTAGTCTACACATATGAAGTCATGATCAATCTAGCATATAAAGCACAAATCATGGCAAGGTGTAAAGCATTGTAAACATGTCATAACAGGATAATAATCAAGGCTCAATGTAGTTATATTACAATACTAGAATGCTGAAAATGCACGAAAGATCCAGCTCCCCCTAAACATGACATGCAACTTTTAGTTCAAGTTGAGTTAAGTCAGAATTAAGCTCCAGAAGCTCCCAATTGAACTCCCCCTGAACCAAAGCAATAGAATCGAGAAGCTGGCAAAGAAAACCAAATAGGCAGTCCTTAAAGCATAGAAAAGATATAGAAGCAACTATGGCTTAAACTGACTCTCATCTACCCCAAATGACTCCAGGACTAACAGCTGATCGTCGAACACACACTAGAGAGCAAACACGTACCCTGTCTACCCGAGGGTGGCCCAACCCTCGCTAGAACCTACAAGAAGTGAGTGAGCTCAACCTAGTGAGATAAGAAATAGCTAATCCTGGAAGCACAAGATAAGAGTTAGAAGTCTAAGCATTTCGGCAAGAGAAGCACTCTAACCTATGCTGGAAGGACTAAACCCAAATGCACCCGCAAATGCAATGCAACAGAAATGAGACAGAAGCATAATCAATATAGTAAAGCAGTAAAGCCCAAAGCTCCTCCTCACTACAATCCGTAAGGACACACCACCCCAAGCTCTCCCCGCAGAGCTGAAAACCTCGAACTATCCAAAGGCTTGGTGAAGATATCAGCCAACTGGTGGTCACTCTCCACAAACTGGAGCACTATGTCACCTTTCTCTACATGGTCTCTAAGGAAGTGGAAGCGAATATCAATATGCTTGGTCCGAGAGTGCTGCACTGGGTTCTTAGCAATGTTGATAGCAGACGTGTTATCACAAAAGAGTGGAACACTGTCTAAAGCTAACCCAAAGTCCCGTAGGGTCGAAACCATCCAAAGTACCTGGCTACAGCAACTGGCTGCAGCAACGTACTCGGCCTCTGCAGTGGACTGTGCCACACCAGACTGCTTCCTTGAAGACCAGGAAACGAGAGAAGTGCCAATGAATTGGCAGGTGCCGGAAGTGCTCTTCCTATCTATCCTACAGCCAGCGAAGTCTGCATCCGAAAAGGCTCTCAAGGAAAGACAGGATGAGGAAGAGTACCAGATACCATAGTCAATGGTAGCTCGAAGGTACCGAAAGATGCGCTTCACCGCCTGACGGTGAGATACGCGAGGAGAAGCCTGAAAACGAGCACACAGACACACGGAGAAGTGTATGTCTGGTCTCGAGGCAGTGAGGTAAAGAAGGGAGCCGATCATACTTCTGAACTCTTTCTGATCAACTGGCTCGCCATCCTCATCTGGGTCAAGATAGGCTGTCAAAGCCATGGGAGTTGACACCGGCTTACCATCACTCATATCGAAGCGCTTCAGGAGGTCACGAGTGTACTTTCCTTGATGAAGAAATGTACCCTCCCGAGTCTGCTTAATTTGGAAGCCAAGGAAGAAGGTCAACTCACCCATCATACTCATTTCAAACTCGGTGCTCATGACATCCGAGAACTGGGAAACCAGAGTATGGGAAGAGCCGCCAAAGATAATGTCATCCACATAGATCTGGACGAGCAGAAGGTCAGCGCCAAGCCGGCGGATGAACAAGGTCTTATCAACTTTACCCATTTCAAACCCATGACTCAACAAGTAGGACTTAAGCCTCTCATACCAAGCCCTGGGGGCCTGCTTAAGTCCATACAATGCTTTGGAAAGCTTGAAGACATGGTTTGGGTATTTGGGGTTTTCGAAACCAGGAGGCTGTCGGACGTAGACCTCTTCCTCAATAAGACCATTGAGAAAGGCACTCTTGACGTCCATCTGGTAAAGCTTGAAACCCTTAGAAGCTGCAAAGGCAAGCAGGATTCTAATGGCTTCAAGTCTAGCTACAGGGGCAAAGGTTTCCTCGAAATCTTGACCTTCAACCTGGGAGAACCCCTGAGCAACCAGTCTAGCCTTGTTTCGAATAACCACTCCATCCTCGCTCTGCTTGTTCTTGAACACCCACTTAGTCCCAATAATATTGTGACCTCGCGGGGGCTCGACAAGCAACCAGACCTTGTTCCTCTCGAAATTTTCTAGCTCCTCATGCATGGCATTGACCCAAGACTCATCAGATAAAGCATGAGAGACATCTTTGGGCTCAAGGGAGGCAATGAAAGCAGAATGGAGACAGAATTGAGATAAGTCAGATTTTGAGCGGGTAACACGCTCGAAAAGGTCTCCAATGATCTGCTCTGAAGGATGAGCTTTCTGGATATGTCTAGGAGGTCCAGGATGAGATGAAGAAGTGGCCTCTACCTCATGAGCTGACGAGGTAGGAACAGAGCCACCAGCTCCAGAAGAAGCAGAAGGCATGGGCTGATCACCTCGAGGTGCGGTGGAAGACGGCACCTCAAGGGGTGGATGAGGGACAGGATCAGGTAGACAACCGTCGTCTCCATCATCCTCATCATCCACAAAGATGGTCTCGGACTGCTCTAAAGAACCTGAGATATCGGGCCTAGTCCCCGGACTGGCCTCGTCAAAGGTCACCTCACAGGTCTCTACCATTTTACTAGACTCGCAGTTCCAGACCCTATAAGCCCGCGAAGAAGGCGAGTAACCTAGAAAGATTCCATCACAAGAACGTGACTCGAACTTGTCTAGGTTCCCGGACTTCAGAATAAAGCACTTGCAACCAAACACACGAAAATGAGAGACGCTGGGCTTTCGCCCGTATCTCAACTCATAAGAAGTGCGGTGCAAGTGTGCCCTAAGAAATACTCGATTTGAGACATGGCACGCGGTGGCTATAGCCTCAGCCCAAAACTTCCGCGGTGTAGAGTACTCATCAAGCATCGTCCTGGCCATCTCGACCAAGGTACGGTTCTTCCTCTCCACAACGCCATTCTGCTGAGGGACGTATGGAGAAGAGAACTGGTGCTCTACACCTGTCTCACCACAGAAACTCTCAAAGTAGGAATTCTTGAACTCCGTGCCATTGTCACTGCGGATCGCTCGTAAGGCACCTGGGAGCTCAACGGAAAGCCTACTGAAAAGACCTCGGAAATGTGAAAACGTCTCATCCTTCGAGGCTAAGAAAAACACCCAAGAATACCTCGAGAAGTCATCGACCACAACAAGAACATACCACTTCCCTCCTGCTGACTGCACTCGAGCTGGTCCAACTGTGTCCATATGGAGCAGCTGTCCCGGTGCATCGGTCATAGTAACTGTGACCGGAGGATGAGAAGCGGCAACCATCTTGCCGTGCCGGCATGGAGTGCAAACAAGATCTTTGACCATCTTGAGTTTCGGCAGACCACGAATGAGATCGTGGCCGCTAACTCGAGTCAAATGATCAAATCCAATATGACCAAGTCTCCTATGCCAGAAAGAAAGGTCGCGGGACTCAGAAGCAACTAAACACCTGAGAGGATCGCTAGAAGACTCAGAAAAAACAGCACGAAAGATCCTCCCATAACGAGAAATCACGCAAACCAGACTACCCGAAGAATCAACAATTTTACAAGCATTCTTCTTAAAGCTCACCTCGAAACCGTCATCGGTAAGCTGAGAGACTGAAAGCAAATTGTACTGCAGCTTACTAACCAAGGCTACATCTTTCAAAATGAAAGAATCATTAATGCGCACAGTACCTTTGGCGATGACGCGCCCAGATGAAGCATCTCCGAAGGTGATCGTCTCATCACCTGGAGCACGGGCAAGGGAAGAAAACCAACGGGAGTCTCCGGTCATGTGTCGTGAACACCCGGAGTCTACAAGCCAAACCTTTCCCTTCCCTGCCCGGCGAACCTGAGTCAAGCAGAGAGTAAAGTCTCAGTACTGGGGTAAATCAAGAGTGATTTTGGCACCCAATACTGAACAACACGTCGAGCAGATGAAGTAGTCAAGCACGACTGACCTCTATCTACCCTACGCTCTCTGAGACTCAAAGAAGCAGAAGGTCTGTGAGCAGACCTGGAGCTGTTGCGGGGTCCGGCTGCTACGGGAGAGCGAGTCGGAACACCGGCAACACGCTGATCATGCCGCGGGTAACTGTCTCGATGGGGGAAACGAGATCTACCCTCAGGACGGCGGAAGTCACGACCAGAGGCAGCATGAGGACGGAGAACAGAAAACTCAGAAAAACCAAGTCCTCTATGCTGCCTAAACTCCGTAACAGGAGCAAACCTAGACCTCGTGTTGGTCTTAGGTGCACTCAGGATCTGGGGCTGACCCTGAATACCCCTAAGGGACTCAACACGGTCTCTACGCGCGATCTTGGCGCGCCTGAAGCATCGATCAACCGTGTGTCCATCCTTCTGACAGAAGGTGCAGTGATACTTCATCCTCTGAGAGGTAGAAGTAGCACGGGGAGGCTTCGCCTTCTGAGAGGCCGGAGCAGCAGGTGCAACCACCTTGCTGTCAGAAATCCCCTGGACATAGCCCGCTGACTTAAATTGGACTTTCTCGGTCCTGGGCTCGGTCTCGATCGCACCTGGTGCTATGGGTCTGAGCACGGCAGGTGGATGCTTCCTCATGTCCTCATAATAATCATATCCTAGACCCTGATTGAACTTACAAATCTTGGATTGGTCTAGAATGAGATTAAGCTTCTTCTTGCCTCCTACAAATCTCTCGAGAGTGTTCATAAGATACTGACACTCCCGAAAGAGAGAGGTGCAAGAAGAGCAGGGAGAAGAGGAAACAGCAGGAGGTAAGGGAGCAGAAGAAGAACCAATAGTAGAGGAAAGAATGGCTTGTGCACGCACAGCCGACTCTGAGGGGACAGTCCTACTACTAGCAGGTTGGTTCGCGTCTCTAGGCGTCTCACCCTTACCCTGGGGCTTCTCCCCCTTCTCAGCACAAACAATACAAGCTGATGGTTGCTTCTCTAGTAAGTCCTTAGTTAGCTTCACACATTTCTCATCCAATGCAATCAAATCAGATTTTAGTTTGTCACAGTTTTTGCATGGTGAGCTAACAGGTTCCTTAGAAGCATACTGAGCCAACTTCCTATCATGATCAATCATATCTTGAAACTGTTTTGAGACAGATTCAAGTTCAGCAGTTAATCTAGGACAATTCAAACATGAATCAATGGGCTCAAGTAAAGAAGCACGCAATTCAGCAATTTTATGATCTGCCCGTTTTAAGTTCATCTTCAAATTATTGCAGTTTTCACAAGACTCGGGCAGATCAAGAAGCATGGCATAAGGTCCTCTAGCAGCAATGTCCTTAACCTCACATGAGGTGGGAGAAGTAGTCTCATCAGTAGTAAGTAGGGTAACAGCCATCCTACTCAACTCTAACTCAGCAAGCAGACTAACATTCTCCACCTTAATAGAATCAAGCTCGGAGGACACACTATCATGCGAAGTCCTTAACTTCTCCAAATCACCCAGCAAAGCACAGCATGTATCACAGTCGTCACGGGAGGGAGCAGATGTAAGAGAAGTAAGCTCCCGTGACAGTCTATCTACTTCCTTCTCTAACTCGGTACACCTAGTCCTAGCTCTAGCATGAAAACCTCCTAGCTTAAGGAAAGCTTCATTAAGTTGGTCATAGGAGGGACATACCTCGTCCGAGTCGGAGTACAGCTCGCTGTCGCTGAGTTCGCCCTCGAGGGCCATGAAGCACATGCCGGAGAAGTCGTCGCCGCCATCCTTGGGCTCTTGGTCACCCGTCCCGTCGTCGTCGCTCCATCCCTCCACCTCGCTGAGGTCGAGGTCGTCGAAGGCGGTGAGGACGCGGTGGAAGAGCTTCTTGGCCTTCCCGAAGTTGCGGAACTTCTTCTTTCCCGGCGTCTGAGCTGGAGTCTTCTTGTTGCGGTTCTTGTCGGTGTAGTCGTTTTTGCCTGAACCGCCGTAGTCGTTCTTGCCCTTCTCCAGCTTGGGACAGTTCGCTCGAATGTGGTTGGGGCCACCACACTCGAAGCAAATCACGGGTCCTCCTCTCTTTCTGTCTCTCCTACCCTTGTAGGCATGGGAAAACCTTCGGGCTAGGAGGGCCAGCTGATCATCCGCAAGCTGTTCTAACTGATCATCAGTTATGTCACAGAGAGCAGCAAGGGAGAAACCGCAAAAAGAATCCGAAGAGAGCCCGGAAGAAGAAACGGGATCGGTGACCAAAGCCATCGACTGTGACTTCGACCGTCGAGAGACAACGTCAATCTCGTGAGTCTTGAGGCGCGAGTACAGCGCGTCAAGAGTCAGGGTCGAGAGGTCTGTCGTGTCTTTGATGGTGGTCACTTTCATTTCCCAGACACGAAGATCGAGTGCCGCGAGCATTTGGCGAGCGTTATCCGAGTCGGGGTATGTAAGACCGACCGCTCGGAGGTTGCTCAAGATTTTGTGAAATCGCGAAAAGCACTCATCCAGGGACTCTCCAGCAAGCATCTCGAATTTGTTGTATTCGCGCTTGAACTGGTCCTGTCGGACCGTCTTAATCTGGGTGGTGCCCTCATGGTATGCATCAAGGGTCACCCAGATGTCGTAAGCGGACGACAGGTGAGAGATGCGATCGAACTCGCTTCTACTCAAGCCCTGGATAATGATGTTCCTTGCCTTCGCATTTGCCTCAACATCGGGCATGTTTGCCACATTGATGTTCTCATCGGCAGGAACAACGAATCTGACCTTCACCTTCCGCCAAATGGCATACCCCTGAGCCTGGATATATGTTTCCATTCGGCTCTTCCAGAAGGGATAATCCAGGCCATCAAAGACGGGAGGTTTGGTCGAGTACTTGTCCGTCGCCATGGCTCTTGAGACCGGTTAAGATCTATTGAAAAGAGCTAACCGGCTCTGATACCAATTGTAGGACCGAAATGGCAACAGAGGGGGGGGGTGAATGGTGCCTTCTAAAAACTCCCCAAGTACTCACACGACAAATCGGGGGAAAGAACTAGCTTCTTCGATCGAACACACGTGGTCGTAAGCCAACTGATGGTCGAACACCACGTGGTCGAACACTTGCCTGAGCCGACAAAAGAAATCAAACAGTGATAACTGAGAGGATGAACTAAGAACAGACGGACTCGAGGCGCACAATCATCCGGTAAAGTGAACTTCTCTAATTCGACTCCTGCTCTCGGGAATGAACTGGCCAAGTGGCCTTGAGACAGATTCCCAGTTCTGAGCTAATCAAAGCACACAAAGACGAAAGCAGACTCACGAAGAAGAGAGGAGAGAAAAGGATAGCAAGAAGTCCAAGCTCTCAAAACAGATCGCAACAAGTCAATCACAACATCTCAAGACGACAGAAAACAAATAGAGGAAGAGAGATGAATGATTGATAATGGAGGTTTCTACAGTCACTCCAACTGGGAGATACATGAGCACACTTGCTCCATCCCGAGAACCCACACACTCACAAATAACAAAGAAAGAACAGAGCAACTCGGGGATCAGAATCTCACAAGTACCCGAGCTCTACCCTCTCTATTTATAGCCACACACTCACACACCAAAGAGGGGGAAAACCCGCAAACCCCCACCTAACACCGGGTTTTCAACTCACTTTACCCACTAGCGAGAACGAGCTCCAGTGCTTTACCCGTTACACCCAACGGCTCCACTGCTTTGCCCGTTAGTGCCAACAACTCCTGTGCATTGGCAGAGACACAGCTTCCCTTTGCAGCTTTCCGCATTTCTCCAAAATGCCACTCCACTGCCTTCCCGGAAGCTTCCTCCTGCCTTGCCGATCACGCTTGCAACCACCTTGAGCCCCTAGTCTTCTTCGGCTTCACCCAGTCGTTCTGGACCTCAACATCTCCCATGTCTAGTCCCGACCACTCCAAGCCTCACCAAGACTTGTCTCAAGATCCTAGTCATAAACTCCTCCAGACCGATCGGACCTCAACTCCTCCAGAGCCTAGTCCCAGTCCGTTCCACTGCGCACGACCTCACCCGGCACCTGACCGACTGTACCTTATCTCCTCCCTAAGCCTAGTCCCGGTCCACCTCACCGTTGCCCGTCGTGTCCACTTCCGGTAACTCTAGCTCCGGTTCCTTGTCTCCCGGCTCACAACCACCTCACCAGCATTGATCATCTTTGGCGTCTCCGACCGTCTGGACCTCAACACCTCCTGTGCCTAGTCCCGGTCCTCCCACGCCTCACCATGAAATAGCTCCGAAGTCCTGCAGCCACATAGACAAGCAAACCGTTACATAGCACCGCACAACACAATGTGTACAGACATCTGCATAAAAGGAACTCAAATCATGCTTCACAAGGTCGTACATTCACTACGATCGGTCAAAAATACTTAAACATTAATTCTCAAGACCTACGATCGTTACCATAGACCATACGACCACCCCAGTGGTCCTTACGACCGCCTTAAAGCTTGCTACGACCATCACAAGTTTCAGTTCCAACTTACCGACCAAGTTGTACCAACTTATGACTGGTCGAAACCATAGATCAAGACTTTCTTAAGTCCTACGACCATATCGCAAGATGATACGACTACCTCCGAAGTCCATACGACCGGTTCCCAGAGACTACGACCAAAACCAGAGATTCCATCGTGGTCGAACCACTTTCCGACCACGTTCATCGCTTTCCACCGTGGTCGAAACCCTTCTCGATCACGTACGACTTGGTTCACTGTGGTCGAAGCCCTTCCAACAACGTTTGAACACTTCCGACCGCAGTCGCCCACTTGCGACCACGCTCCAAGCTCGTCTGACCGCATCCGACCGAGCTACGACCATGTTCGCCCATAACGTGGTCGAAACCCGCTTTCGTTCTTAGGAAGTGAAGTCTGCGACAACGTGGTCGTATGACTGCTTTCGACCACCGACTACGCCTTACGACCGCGTTCTCCGTCAGTGTGGTCGTAACTGCCTTTGACCACGACCAAACGTGGTCGTACTAGGCTTCGACCACGGCCAACGTGGTCGAATAGATTTTCAACCACGGCAAAACCAGTCGTAGACTTCCCTGGTGACCTACGACCAAGGTCAGAGTGGTCGTAAACGCCATGTGGTCGTACAGCCTTCCGACCACGGCCAGAAAGAGTAAAACATTGTTTTCCGGCTTTCGACTGCTGATAGAGTGGTCGTAAACAACCCGGCTGGCTCCCGATTGACGACAATAAGTTCATAACCTGCCCGACAGGCTTCCGACCACAACCAATGTGGTCGTAAGAGCCTACGACCACAGTCAGAAGCTACGACTTTGCACAGAAGGCGATTCCGATCACTTCTAAGGCTATGACTTGGCAGGAAGAGCCCAACCCAAACTCAAACTTTCTAAAACAAGAGTCAATTACTCATCACAAATATGTGGTCACCTCCACATGGACTCTCAGGTGCGCTAGGCCTTGCAGACGAACTTGAACCGCAGGAGGGACCTCACCGGGAGGCGGGTGAGGATCTTTGACACAAGCTCGTCTGTTAGCTCAGGGGATTCTTCCATAGCATACGTACATGCAGCAAGGAAGGAAACAATATGCCGGTAAATGATCACATGTGAATATGTGATAAAGGTTATGTTCCAAACAACTTTTGATTTTTAGCTTTCAGAAGCTGCTTTTGAACAAAATGGTTTCTCAATATGGTTTCTACAAGCCGTTTGTAAGAGTCACTGTAGAAGTCATTTTGAACGGAGTAGCTTCTAAATACGAGTGGCACTTACTCCCTTAATCTCTCAGAGCAAGTACAATAATGCTGACTAGGTCGCCTCTAGCGAAATCCACGTCAACACAATCCTAAGTGGAAGAGAGAGAAAAGAGGAGAGAGAGGCAAGATGCCCCTCATGCAAGAGGTGACATCTAGCACATTATACGAGGAGTTACAGACAGCTTGGAGGCGATGCTTGTTCTTAGAGCAAGTATAATAATGCTGACTAGGTCGCCTCTGATATATTTATGCAAGTATTAAATGTTTGAGTGCTTTAGTAGAGGTAACCTCTACTCAACTTATTGTATTAGCTACCTCTACCATGAGCCACTTGTACTCTTTTTACTTATTTGACTAGTCCTAGAGGTGGCAGCCACCTCTTCTATTAAATTTGCTCTCAGCTAAAAACCAAAACCATAGCAATTTTAAACGAGGCCGAAGAAGTAGGCGTGAATATCCTGAATAGGGTCGGACTCCGAGTCAGCCTCGAGATATACAAAGGCCGAAATGTGTCGTTCAGCCAGGCCCGAAACATCGATCAGCCAGGCCTAATAAAAGCCAGGAAGAGAGCTCGCAGGAATCGAACCGACGATGACCCAAGAAAGGCTGCTGCTTCTTTTTTTCCTTGCAAACATCGCGTCGTGTCGTGCGTGACATCCATCGGAATCCGGATTGGCGGATTGGATTGGATTGGATTGCGGCATCCATTCCCATTCGCGGTCCTGCCCCCCCACCCCGTCCGTCTCCTCTGAGAGCGGAACGACGAGGCATAAGAAGTCGCCGCGCGGCCACCCAAGGAAAGAAACCAAGCGAGCTCTTCGCCTTCTCCCTCCTCTTGTCTGTAGTAATTTCTTGCCTTTTCCCATTGGATTGGAACCGCAAGATCAAGAAAAAGATTGGAAAGAATCCAACGAGTTAATAAATGAACCGCCAATCTTGATTGAAATCTTTAAAGGAATGAGGAAGGAGGGGGAGGATCATTTGACTTGATTTGCTCCGATCGGCGGTCGCCGTTCTTGGGTTCGGATGGCGCCGCCACCGTCGCTCGACTACTGGCGGGGGTTCTTCAGCGGCGCGCGCGCCACCATCTTCGACGCCATCGACGCCGCCATCCGGGTCGCCGCCGCCGACCACCCCGGCGAACTCCGCGCGCGACGCGACGCCATCGCGGAGCGCCTCTACACCGCGCTCATCGTCCTCCCGCCGGCCGAGGCCGCCGACGCGGCGCCCGCTGCGGAGCCGCCGCTGGCGCACCAGGAGCAGAACCAGCAAATCCTACCCGAGGGCGCCCGCAGCGTCCCCAGCCTCTGCAGCTCCGACCGCGCCGAGGCCATCACAGACGACGGCGCCGCGGCCGCTTCTCGCCGCGACAGCGACGACCCCGTCGTCGCGGAGGCCTTCCGCGTCAAGGCCGCTCTCTCCAACAACCAAGAAAAGGTTGTCGCCGTCCTTCCACCGCGCCGCCGCGTCTGTCCTTTGGTGTTGGCATTACGAACTACTGACTGCATTTGTTTGTTCTCGTCTTGCAGACGGAGGCCGAGCTGCTCGAACTGCTTCGGAGGCTGCAGCAGACGGAATTCACGGTGGACACCATTAGGGTGAGCAGGGATAAACTGTTGCTGCACGTGCTTGATGAACTTCCATGTAAGTCTTTGTTCATATCTGTCAATTGGTCGTAGGTTACTGAGATTGGCACGGCCGTCAAACCGCTGCGGAAGCACGGCTCGAAGCTGATTCGGCAACTCGTCCGATCGCTCATTGAGTAAGTTCGTGTTATTCCAAGCACGAATCTGCCAGTTTCTTCGTATTGCTTGCCAGGCATTTTAGGCAATCGTTTCCTCTTGTGTGATTCCCCCTAATTCCCTACTGTTGACATCTTTGATGTTATTCTTGACGCCCACTGAAGAGGTTGGAAGGCTATAGTTAATGAGTGGGTGAGCAATGGAGGTGCCATTGTAGGTGAGGAATGCAAATTTAATGTGCTTCTTTTAGAACTCAAATTGAATGTTCATTGTAGGTGAGGTGCCCTGATATGATCTTGCTGAAACAATTCACAGATCATACTCCGCAGTCGATGGACGCTTCTTGCTTGGAGCAGGAAGAAGGGGGGCTGCCTTCGCCACCCATGGACGTGGCTGCTCTTTTCGCCGCACCGTGTACTTCCATCAGGCTATCTGAGGTACCAGTCATTTAAGCATCATTTTTTCCCTCAAGAAAAAACCATCAGTTTGTTACTTTGATTAGCATCGTTGGAATTTCACACGGTTCTATATATATGATCTGACAAAATTCCATCTTTGCTTGCCCTCGGAAACCTGCTTTGGTTTTGAAGTTCTTCGATGAAATGGATGATGATGGAAGTGAGTAATTGCGCTTCCTCGATCCCACGCCGTATTTGTTTGGTTATGCATTGCATTAACATAGTTGCTGCCATTGTAAATTTTCTGCAGACATTAGAATCAATGCCAAGGAGGGCATACCGGTACAGCGTTACTCTGCAAACCAAGAGTTAGTCAAGGAGGAGGCTCCTATGGGCCAATGGTATGATCCAGAACAGAATTGGAGGCTTGACCAGTCTGCAGTGAGACAGTCACGACCACATGAGCCTTCCGACGGGCAAATGAGGCAGCAATCCAATGCGGGGGTACAAGGAAAGCCATCAAGTGCAGCATTTGGTCCCGGGAGACCTCAGAGGTTTCATTTCGAGCCAAAATGCTCTGAAATAAGGCCTAAGCAGCAGCAGAATATCGTGGTGGCTCAAAGAAGACCAAAACCGACTATACCTAATGTAAGCATATCGTATTATTGAACAGCCACATGCTTATTTGATGTGTATGCTATTTTTCTAAAACATTTCACTTTGGGTATAGCATCCATCGAGTCAACACGATCACGCAAAGCTCGAGGCTGCAAAGCGAAAGCTTCAAGAAGGTTACCAAGAAATCAATAATGGTATGTCTTCTAATTTTCTTACTTCTTTTCAGCACCTGAAAATTTAGTGATATCCCTTGTAATGCTTTCTAAATTCCTGTAATAAAATCTTAAATCTGTTGTTAATCTGAATGACTATCTAGGTAAATTGAGTTGTCATGTGGTACAAAATTACCAGTGCATGTTTTGATCAGAGCAATCTATTTCTTGAGTTATTGATGTGATGAATGATGACTCCAATTCGTCACAAATGCAGCAAAGAAGCAACGAACAATACAAATGGTGGATCTGCAAGACCTACCGAAGCAAGGGAACCGAAACATACAACCCAGTGGCAAGCCAAGGAACAGCAGCACCAGCAGCATTCGGAATCGGTTGGGCATCCATCGCTGATTCCATCAAGTTTCACCAATTTTGGATATTCCCTTGCATGCCAAAAATTCTCCTCTTTCTCACCACTAGCTGCTGCTTATAACCTGGATATTTATCGGTCAAGTTTTTAGTCCAGCACCGTACACAATAACAATAAGGCTTCTTGCAAACTGTGTTCTCCCTGCGCGAAAACACACCACCAGAGATGCATTATTGTTGCACTCAAACAATCCTGGGGGCATAAGTGGCTGGTTCCAATGCTTGTCAAACTTGTAGAGATAGTATATTACATAGTTCTAAATTCTAATACCAGTTCTGATACCACATTGCTGTTTCTTTGGTCTGGATGCAAATTTGCGATGACCGATGTAGATGGTCTCTGTTTTCAGTAAAGGGACAGTACCCTGCTTTTCTGGCCGAAAGTCATCTCGGGGCTTGTCTTTTACAATGACTAGTTAAGTTCAGCTTGCCCCGGTAAGACTTAAGGACTCAAAACGGCACGAAGGTACAAAACAATTGCATGTCTGGGAGCAAAGTTTTCCTCTCTACTGTGGTTCCATTCAAAGGTCCAAATCAGTGAACTTTGTGCTAGTCAATTTGACTGCACTTGGTGGCTTCCAAGTTCAGGACTCATGAGATGTGAACACAATTGAACCAGGAAGGCGCAAGCCGCTTTCTAGAGGCCACAAACTAGTCGGTCAGTGGTCACCATGTGTCTCAGCTCTTTTAGGGTGGGATGTTTATGGTTTTTGGGTTAAAGTTTTGAATTTTGTCATCACTTGACATAGTAAAGAGAAAGATGTGTGATTTTGTTTAATATAGATAAAATTAGAATAGTATCTATTATAATTAAGTTATAAACTCTATTTTACTTTAAAAAACTAACTTTAGTTACTGTAGTGAACTAAGTCTGAAGCCTGCCGAGCATGGCTGATTCTGAGGCGATGTATAAATTGCTATTGCCATGGGATCTTTTTGTGCGGCTACAGTGTTCTGGTGTGTCACTATTCAGAGTGCCGTGTCACCTGCGTTCATGCAGCTGTGAGACACGTTAGGATGTCGTGGCTCACGCCCTCCATGCGCACGTCTCCGGCCCTGCCCTATTTGGTTTTTTATTTTGACCAAAGGCTTCTTTAAAAATCTAAATAAGTAATATAATTTTAAAATAATATTTTAAATAGCTTATTGAGTCTAAAATCATATGTATCATTCGTGTCGATGTCTTTACCTAAAAACTATTATTCATAGTCAAAAACTATCAATTATAACAGCGGCTTAAAAGAATTGAGGCCTCAGAAGCCAACCCAATAGCTACTTCGATATACTGTGTCCTGCAACTCCGTGTTTCAGTACGTGAGTAGCTTTGTAACAAAGTTCAATTCCAACTAAATTACATATCGAATGGGTTATGTGCGTGAATTTTCAGGATTTGAATCTATAAGCTCGTTCGTGTGTCAAGCACTCGAGAGGATAAGAACGCCAGCCCAAACATCGCGCCACGTACTTTGCTAGTGCATCGGAACAAGTAGCATAGAAGCCTCGGAATCCAGCATGATCCTTTCGGGCGTAGTGGCATTGACTTGTCGCCATCCCGACCGTCTTTTTTTTTTAAGATGCTGATGATATTATTTATACTATCTATCTATCTATCAATCCGTTTCTCATCCTTTCCAGCGGTCAATTCTGCGCCATTTGTTTTGCTGCTTTCCATCGCCTTTCTTTTGTCCTCAATCGCCATCAAATGTCTAATTTGGAGTCGTGTTTTCCAGTCCAGCAGCCAGCTGCAGCCCACCGTCGTTTTACCCGAGTACAGCAAAACATCCCGTTGAGCTGAAAAGCTGTGACTTAGAACTGAAAGTACACTGTAGCGGCTAAAATTTTACTGTAGCTGAAGATGACTTATTTAACGTAATTAAATTTAAAAAAATTTAAAAATAGAAAAAATATGCTAGCTCATCACGGACAACGCAAACGAATACGAAAAAAAAGAACCGGGAAAAAGCTCAAAAAAGCCAAAAGTTCAGAAAAAGACAAAATTTATGAATGGTGAAAAATAAGCTAGAAGTCAGAAGCTGAAGCTGAAATAAGCGGGTCGCTGTAGAAGAGGTTAAAAGTTTAAAAAATTGACTGCTTGCATTTGCACGAGCATAGTCACCCCCGGTTTAGGCCGTTTAATTCGGTTTTTTCAGATGGTTTTTGATTGAAATAGTATTATAATAGCTGTTAATTTTTTTAAAGCTTCAATTATAAGTAAATAAAGAGAAAAAAGAAAATACTTATATCTTCATAGACAATACAAAGAAAAAATCACATTAAGAAACCAACACGTTTTAAACGGTTTTAGCTTTTGAAAGTAGTTTTCAGCATCACAATTCACAATTTAGATCCTGCTCATTGGGCTTGAGCTTCTGGCTTTCGGTTTATTTTTCACTATTCTTAAATTTCATCTTTTTCTAACTTTTTAGTTTTTTAGTTTTTTTTCCTGTTCTTTTTCCCGTATTCGTTTGCATTATATGTAGTGAGTTAACCCGTTTTTTTCTATTTTTAATTTTTTTAAATTATATTATGTCCAATAAGTCACCATCAATTACAGTATAATTTTAACTAATTACAGTAAAAATTCAGCCTCCATTAATTTAGGGGCACCATATGTCACTGCTAGCAACAGTAGAAAAAGAGCAACTGTGGAGGGTTCTGTGTCGAAGTCAGCCCCAAGCAACAGTAGTAGAAATCGAACATGGTCGGAATTAAACGTCAGTACCACGACTGGGACTCTGGGAGCAATGGAGAAAGGAAGGCAAGGAGGAGAAACATGTCGGCAGGAGCCGGACAAGCAAGTAATGTCGGCAAATTCGCGTGCTCCTTCTGCTCATCCCTAGCGCGTCAGTTCCCGCCCAACGCCATTACCATGCCGTGGCTAGCTTGTCGTCGTCACCAGTTGGAGACAACTCTTACAAGCACTTTTCCTACGGAAAAAAGGAGGAGAAACTAAGGTGTTCAGACGCTCCGTTGATTTGGTATATGTTGCGGTAATAAAGCTAATTAATTGTTATTATATATGTCGTATGTTTACATCAAGTTTGGACGTCAATACGGTCTCTGATATATACTTCGGATCTCCACTTTTTTATATAATTAATTGTATGTTAGCAACATTTGTTAAAAGCATAATAATATGAAAATAGTTTGATGCCAAATACACTAGTGTTGCATGTGGCAAATATCAGTGCTAAAAGTTTTTAATAAATGGCTGCACGTATTTAAGACAGCATATCTTCGAGAACAGATGTACTCTCTCCGGTCTCTTTTAAACATCGTTTTAGAATACATACAGTTAATATTTTGAAACTTTGACTGTAAATATACACAAAAGTATTTAGTTTTGTCATATAGAAATAAATTATTAAGTTTATTATTAAAAATACTTTCATATCATTATATTTTAAATATTTTTTTACTATCATATAATTAGAAAAAAAATAATAGTTAGACATATATTGGAGACTGTACCACTATCCAAATCGATGGGTAAAAAAAAATGAATAGAGGTATCTAACGCATTTTCAATTTGTAAGCAACACGCCTTGGAATTTTCAGGACCATTTGTTGCGCGTAGTTAGTAGGGTGCTCCCTAGGTCATGGAGTTACATATCTGTATTATCGTTGTCCTATTCCTTAGGCCCCAACAACCATGAACAGCAATGTGACCCGATTAGCCGAGCGCTAATCTATGCAGTGCATTACCACGCGGAGATGTCCCATCCACCATCTTGAAAAGTACTACCAATAATTCCCAAGAGATCCATGCCCCCTCTTCTCTGTCGCTCTCACAGTAACATCATCAACAACAGCATGAAATGCAACGCAAAATCAACAAGTAACCGCGCTTTTTTTTTTGCGCAAAAACTCTTTTGCGTTTGCTGATTTCTGCGTACAAATTGTATAGAAGTTTACATAATTGATCCCACAGTTATATAAGTTTCGAGATCGACCGTTCCACTGCTACCGTCACATCAAATCACGCATACAAATAAAACAGCTGGTAAGAACAAATGAAAATGAGCAAAATGACACTGAACAGATCACTATAGCAGTAGCGTTGGTGATGTTGATCTTGCGAAAGGGGGCGAAAAAGATGTACGACACACATAAAGTCTCATGAGAGCATGATAAGATCGCAAGAACACACTGGAGCTACTAGGTCGACTAGGCTTCTCTCTTTTCAGGTTCTAGCAGTAGCTGTTTGCAGTGGGAGATGGATAAGACGGGCAGAATTGCTTTGTGCCGAGGGGAGTAACCCACTTTGACTTGGTGTCAAGCTGGCGAGTGATCCCAACACCAACAGCTGGCGCCATTTGTTTGATGCCTCCTCTCGCCACCAACCAGAATAATTCTGTGCGATCGGCGTGTGATGTGGTGGTCTCGGGACATTGAACCCTTGTTTAGTTCTTGGTTTCTTCCATTCGTGAATCGTAAGACAGGATCAGCTAGTACATTGATTGATTGCTTGGACCAACTGCAACTTGTGATCATATCAGTGGTCACTGGGGCAAGCAAATGTGCAGTTGCTTGCAACTGTTTCCTTCCTGCAGGTGGTTGTTTTTGCATTGAACATTTGGGAGATGGTTTGACATTGTAGCTATACGTTGTATTCATGTCCGGGAAATGGGTTCTCTCTAATGGGCTTATTACATCTTGACTCATCTGGAAACTATAAGGTAGTTTAAATAAAGAACATTTCATTGTTCCATTTTTTATCTGAATCACATGCATACATACGATATTTTCTGCTGGCAGAGTACCCTCTTGGGTAGATTGGTATCCTCTGCGTTGAGGTTCAAATGGCACCATGCCTTTATACCTCTAAGCCATCCGATCAAGAAGCGACGATCCCGATCAAAAACGGCTGTAGCAAGTAACAATGAGAACATTGTAGCATTATGGAACTATGGCAAATCTCTGTAGCAGCTGATCGGAGCCGTTCGTTTTTTTATCCGACGGCTGAGGAAGGAGGAATTGCAACTTATGGTAGTCCTCTGCCATTTGAAGGAATTGCAACTTATGGTAGTCCTCTGCCATTTGAAGTTGAACCTCAAGGCAAAGGATCTTCTTCCCTCTTGGGTCTGCTTGAAGGTCATGTCCCCTTTTCCTTTCAAAACTAGGCCATATCACTAGTAAGGCACAGCCAAATTGCACAAAGTGTTACAACTAGAATTAGGTGTGCCTTTCACCGTTGATCTTCAAGCCTGAACGGTAGTAGCAAGCACGCATGTAATGGTAGTGAAGTAGGGGTGATCCCTACTTAAGCCCATCCGACCTGTTAGGGATTAAAATACCTAGTGGGATATGTACAAGGACTTGTATGCCTCTTTACATGGTACACAACTGTGCAGGATATTGTTGTAATCAAGCCTTATGGTCGTATATATGTACCCTGGCCGTGGAGGACAACCAAGGCTAATTCATTTCTCATAACCACTCTATTACTCTCCTAGTTTACTGTTTGACCTGTAGCCACAATAGTTGAGCCGCCCATGGGGACGACAACGAGCAAGCCGTGGGCCTGAGAAGCAATGGCGCCTAAGAAGGCATCGGCGATAGCAAAGAGGAAGTGGAGCACGACGGCGGCGGTCGCGAATGCCAGGGCCTCAGGTGGTAGGCAATCTATGTTGGAACTCGGGGTCGGCTTCGATGGCAACATCGGTGCGCGCGAGCAGCCCCGGCATCGACGTCCGCGCGATCGGCGACCATGGCACGACAGTCGACCCCACCGGTAGTACTATCTGCGTCGACACTCAAGCCGGAATGTCCAACAACCCCGGAGCCAGTGCGGGGCGACCAGTGGTCTTGACGCTCACATCGGCCTCATCACCGACCGTGAGGCCAACTGCTACAATGTACCAAGCGGCTCTCGCGAGCAGGCCATCATCGCCAGCAACCTCGTAGCGCGTATCTCCGCCCAAGCGGGTACGACCACCCTGACAATAGAAGACACTTTGATGGCGGCCCTTGGAACGTTACAGCGTGAGCTGGCAAACCTCCGGGGGGCATGCGGGAGATGCAAGAGGCTCACCGTTAGGGCAAAAAAGCGTCACTTTTTGGGCATCACGGTGAAGGCTGTCCCACGGAAGGACAATGAGGAGGCCGATACGCTCGCCAAAGCTGCCAGTCAGCAGATCCCGTTGCCCATAGGGGCGTTCACTAAAGTTCTACCCACCGCATCCATCGCACATGACAAGCGCGACACCGCCCTTGTCCACCAAATTGCCCAGCAAGGTGACTGGAGAGATCCCATCTACGGCCTCCTGTAGGGGATAGCCGAACCAAATGATCCTCTTGAGATATGACAGCTACAGCATCGAGCTAGGCCCTTCGAGGTCCTGGATGGTGTACTCTACAAGCGTGGGGTATGCACCCCACTCCTGTGATGCTTCTCGTGTAGCGAGGGGCAACGGCTCCTTGCTGAAGTGCACACAGGGCTTTGTGGCTCGCACATTGCACCAAGATCTCTAGTCAGAAAAGCATTTCGGTAAGACTTTTATTGGCCGACAGCCATTGCCAACGCCCACGACCTTGTGCGCCGGTGTCAGGGATGCCAGTGGATGGGAAGGGTGACTCACAGACCTCCCACCAGTTTACAACCCATCCCCCCGGTTTGTCCACTGGCGCGATGGGGTATCGACGTCGTCGGACCGCTCCCACATGCCCGGGGGGACCTGTGATTCGTTGTGGTTGCCCTCAAGTATTTTTTTTCCAGATGGCCCGAGGAAGTTGCCCTTGCCAAGATCACCTCCACAGCGGTGCAGTGGTTCCTTTGGCAGAACGTCATTAGCCGTTTTGGAGTGCCCAGGGAGGTCACTGTGGACAACAATTTGCAATTCGACTCTGCAGCTTTCAAGGCGTTCTGTGAACTCATGGGCATCACATTCCGATACGCCTTTGTCGAACACCCGTAGTCCAACGGGGCGGTCGAACACGCTAACGACGCCATCTTCGTCGGTGTCAAAAATTGCCTCGTAGGCCTCTTGAGAGGCAAATGGCCGGAGAGTTTCCCAGAGTACTCTGGTCCCTCCGCACGACGGTCACGCACCTGACAGGATTTACGTCATTTAAGATTCTCTTTGGAGATGAAGCAGTCACGCTGGAGGAGATCAAGGCCGTGTCAAGGAGAGTCCTCAAGCAGGCTCCACCTGAAGAGCGAGCGTTGTCTCTGGACCTTCTTGTTGGCGTACGGGTCAGTGCCACCGAGCATATCGCAAAATACACACAATGCATGGCACATGTGTACGACCACAGCATCTACCTGCGAGAGTTCAAGACGGGAGATCTTGTCCTCAGAGTAGCACTGCACGTGCCGATTGTGGGCAAGCTTGAGTCCAAGTGGGAGGGCCGTTACATCGTCATAGCAGCTCTGCAGCATGGGGTGTATCGCCTCGCAACCCTCGAGAGGATAAATCTCCGGTACACATGGAATACAGATCGCCTACGGTGATACTACGCATAAGAGCAAAGGGTTGCCCAGCTTCCGTGTAGTGCGTTACCACGTGTAACAGCTCACCCGCGTAAACGAAAGAATAAATAAAGCCCAGTGTTCATGAAGTGAGTTGTCACCCACATTTTCATGTGCACCACGTGGAGACTACGCCCTCCGCGTGAACTCTACGGAGTGTAAATAAGATGCGCAGAGACCACACCCTCTGCACACACTCTACGGAGTCTAAATCAATGCGCGGAGAGTACGGTCTCCGTGCGAACTCTATGGAGCCTAAATAAGATGCGCGAAGACCACAACCTCTGCATGTACTCTACGGAGTCTAAATTGATGGACGGAGACTACGGCCTCCGTGCAAACTCTACGTAGTATAAATAAGATGCGTGGAGACCACACTCTCCACACGCACTCTACGAAGTCTAATTCGACTCACAAAGACTACGGCCTCCGCGCGAACTCTACTGAGTATAAATATGACGTGCAGAGACCACACCCTTCACGCACACTCTACGGAGTCTAAATCACCGCGCGGTGACCACGACCTCCCCGTGAACTCTATGGAGTATAAATAAGACGCACGGAGACAACACCCTTCGCGCGCACTCTACGGAGTCTAAATCGACCTGCAGAGACTATGACCTCAGCGTGAACTCTACGGAGTATAAATAAGATGCATGGAGACCACTCTCCGCACGCACTCTATGGAGTCTAAATTGACACGCGGAGACTACGGCCTCCGCACAAACTCTACGGAGTATAAATAAAACGCGCGAAGATCGTACTCTCTACACGCACTCTGCGGAGCCTAAATCACCATGCGGAGACCACAGCCTCTCTGCGACCACATCGGTTCGACCACGCTGGATTCGATCACACAGATCTTCGACCACACTGGTTTCGATCACACATATATTCAACCACGTCGATTCCGGCCACATTGGTTTAACCACGCTAGTTTCGATCACACAGATCTTGACCACGTTGATTCCGACCACGCTGGTTCGACCACGCTGGTTTCGATCACACAGTTCTTCGACCACATAGGTCTTCGGTCATATTGGTTCAACCAAGTCAGCTCTCGACCGCCAACACACGT
>CM029622.1:18930093-19002195 GCA_017311315.1 Dendrocalamus latiflorus | reverse complement strand
GGTAGTTCCGTAATTACAACGTCAGTAGTTCCAGTCAACGATAGTATCGTAGACTACACTGCGGTAGTTTCGATTTCCCTAAGAAGTGCAGATACTTTAACAGATTTTGCAAAACACATTTTCAAACAAAAGTATCTTGCACATAAGGATCAAACATGATTCTCAATAAGTTATAACACATTTGCACACTTTTAGAATCATGACACAAGAATTATATATGAGCTTCAACTATTTACAAAATACATTTGCAAGTATAAGCCTCATACTACAAAGAATAAAAAACATGGACTTCAAACACTTGCAAAATACATTCGCAAAGTATAGTCTCATGTTACAAGTATTCAATATATGAGCTTCAACTATTTGCAAAACACATTCGTAAATACAAGCCTCATGCCAAAGAGAGCTAGAGTAAGTGATATTTTATCAACATATGATGAGATTCAAGCTACTAGACAAGACTCCTCTTAATAGTATGACAATCTATACTAGCAACCTGGTCTTCCAACCAAACACCAACACTAATAAAAAATAGGAACACATCCTTGGCCCTAACTAGTCATACCTTTGCCTTGAGCATCCTCTTGAGGCTTAATGACACACATCATCACTTTAAGTCCGGGTTATCGTCTTGACATGCATCAACACATAATGAATCTACTTCTTAAACTTCATCAACACGTGATGGGTCTTCACTTGACTTGATGATCAACACATGATCATCTCCTCTGGAAAAATCTCGTGTGTGCACTCTCAGCGACTTGAAGACTATGGGTCCCACGGCAGGAGGAGGGAGTGCAGCGGTGCTACATCCATCCCGTCTGGAAGCAGGACTAGGCGGGTCACTTCAGAGAGAGCAGCGGGTCCCATGCAAGGAGGAGCACAAGTCTCCGGAGGAGTGGCGTAAGGATCCGAAAAATTTGCAACAAGTGGTATCAGAGCCTGTTGATCTTAGTGATTCTTGAAGATCATGGGCGATAAGGCGAAGACCCAGGGTGGGCTAATCTCCCTCCAGCACTCTCTCTTGACGACCAACAATTACCTGGTGTGGGCAATGAAGATGAAGACGAACATGCTTGCCTAGGGAGTCTGGGGTGCAGTCGATCCGAAGGGGAAGGATAAGGAGGTGGATGACAAGGTGGATCGGACGGCTTTGGCCATCATCTATTAGGCGGTGCCAGATGTGATGATGCATTAGCTTATCGGCAAGGAGACAGCACGGGAGGTGTGAGAGACATCGTAGACAATGCACGAGGGTGTTGATCGTGTGAAGGAGGTGTGGCTCCAGAATTTGCATAGCGAGTTCAACAATCTCAAGATGGGAGAGACCCAGTCAGTGGATGAGTTCACCAGCAAGCTGACTTTGTTATGCAATCAGATTAACTCTCTTAGCGATAAGATGGAGGAATCTGTGGCGGGGAAGAAGTAAATGCATGTGTTTCCGAAGAAGTATATACTTATTGTCACCACACTTATGTACCCCTCCGATCTGGACAAGAAGAAAATAGAAGATATCACCGACTCCCTCAGTCACGTAACGAGCAAGGATTCTAGACTCATAACGATCAAGTATTGCTAGTAAAGGGATATCCGAGAGACGATCGTTGCTCATCAAACAACCGCGAGAGGTGGCACGGTCAAGGTGGTCAGAGTGGTCAAGGCGGCAGAGGTGGTTATGGAGACAATGCTGGGCAAGGTGGTGGTGACAGATCCCGTGATAAGTTACATGTCAAGTGCTTTGAATGTAGCGAATATGGGCACTACATGTCAGAATTCACAGCCACATAAAATGTTTCAACCGTAACGAGTACGAGCACTATGCATCGGATTGTTGAAGCAAGAAGAATGGGGAGGCGAACCTCGCCCAAGACGAAGAAGAAGATGAAGAACCATGATTACTTCTCTCCTCATATGTTGAAAAGGTGCCGGTCATTGTGATACTGAATGAGGAGAACATAGCTCCAAAACTATGTACAAAGGAAGGCAGCCATGATCACACGGATCGGTGATACTTGGACAATGGAGCAAGCAGCCACATGACAGGAGATCGCTCCATGTTTCATGAGCTCGATGAGAAGATTTGGGGCAAGGTCAAGTTTGGCGATGGCTCCACAGTGGAGGTAAGAGGCAAAGGGATGATGATTTTGCAATGCAAGAATAGAGATAAGAAGTTGTTGACAGAGATTTACTATATACTAAGTATGTGCAACAACATACTCAGTCTTGGGCAGATGACAGAAAGGGTACATGGTGGTGTTGCAGGATGAGTTCTTGCGTGTGTACGACAAAAACAAAGATATGTTAATGAAGGTGGAAATATTTCTAAATCGGTTGTATAACATTTCTTTGAAAACTTGTAAATCGGTTTGTTTGAAGAGCAGCCTGGAGGAGCTGAGCGACGACATGGAATGTGATAGCTCGGGTCAAGGTGGTGTGCCTCATGATGCAGGCATGCATGTAGTTGCAGGTGGCACCTCCGGAGGTGCATACAGCGCACATGCATGTGCGGCTAACACAGGAAGTCAAGGTGGTGGGCCTCTAGGTGGAAAAAAAGCACAAGGTCTAAGAGGAATACTTGGAGTATAGGTTGGTGTAGTTTTTGTGGTTTTGCAAAGGAAACACAGGAAGCATTGGCGATAGGAGTTAGGGGCGGTGTAGCCTCAGCTAAGGTGTACGTGGAAAAGTAGACAGACTTGGTCCAAGAGAGAGGAATAGGAGGCTCAGGTAACGCCGAAGCCAAGGCGGTTGTGGGAGTAGGTGCTCCAGCCCAGGCAGGCGTGCAAGGAAGGACGGGATCAGTTCAAGTGCGAGACGCGGCAAGCATTGGATTGTGCGAGGCTTAGGATGGAGCAAGCGCAGGCGGTAGGGCAGTGACGGTTCAGAAAGGAACGGCGCACGGGAGTGCAGGTAGAAGGAAGAAGCGGAAGCAAGAGAGAAAATCGATGTGATCAAGATGGAGAAACAAGATTAAGGAGATGATTGTTGGAGTTAGTAATCTTGTTTAGTCCGTATGAGTCTGTATACATATACACGTTCTTGCTATATATACAAATACGTATAAGTATTCCAGTCTGTGCGCACGTATACGTATCCGAGTCTATTTATGCCTGTGAGGCTTGTCGTGTGTGCGTCAGAGATGAGTCCGTTTCCATGTTTTTCGTTGTTTCCGTATCATAGTTAGGTGTACGGGTATATAAGCATGAGAGGAAGGCTTGTAAACGTGAACTTGAGGGAGAGAAGAAATCAGAAGGCAGAGCGGTTGTGCTCTGGAAAAAGTCTCGTGTGTGCACTCTCAGCGACTTGAAGACCAGTGGGTCCCACGGTAGGAAGACGGAGTGCATTTGCAACATGTAAATGCATCCAATACGAATACCTGTCCTACCTTCTACTTTGATCAATAATACGACGTACGTAAGCTTGAAATTCTATGCATATAGACCCAATTCGAAACACAGCATAGCCCATTATCATCGAGAAACATTTCGAGAATATGACCAAAGATAAGATGGCCTCCTAATCGGTCTACCATGCAGATACCATTATAAATAAAATATGCAATGAACATTTACTAAGCATGGCAGAAAGGTAGCATGGTACCAAATGAACATTTTTAAGTTGCATGATAAGCTGAGATTTGGACCGGAGTAGCAATTCCACTCGGGATACGCATCAAATACCAAAGAAGCGGTTTTAATCAGATTTGATGTTCAGGATGTGAACAATGGCATCAAGTTCTGAGTTCTGACAAGGATTTTGTTCCCAGACAAAAAAAATGTCGTGGTTACACTCCGGCATCTCTAATTAGAAAAACAGGAGGCATGAGATCCTCAGAGTCACGAGTTACTCCTCAAGCCGTCCCGGTATATCGTGCTCTCTGAAAAGAAGGTACCTGAAGTTTCAAGTAGCCAGGTTAGACCACCAACACAGACTGAGCTGAAATTATCAGATCCAAAGGAACTACACATACGTAATGTTACTAGATGTTTAGATTGAGACTGAAAATAAGAATGGTATGACTTCGGTGTTGTCCAAAAACATCAATAGACTTTATTTACTGAACAATGTAGCTTGAAATAGCTGCCTTCACACGCAAAACCAAATCCTTCCTCCCATCATTTCTGAGCAGAGTGGAAAAAGAATTACAAGTCTGATTAATCCTAAGTTCTTGTTCAGTGCATTGAATAAAAGACAAGTTTGTTTTTGCAATTAAGCAGCTCATGCAATCAAGTAGCCAGCCAGCTTAAGCAAACAGCTGCTGAGCTGCACGACAGTGTGTCATTAAGGAAGCGGCCCAGCAACCATGTCACTTATGCATAAACAGGCACATGTTCAGACTATTAAACGATCTTTTCAAACACAAGTTCCTATGCCAATCTTTTTTTCTCTTTTAGATAAGGTACTATGCTTGATTTCAATGATTCAGGGCATTTTGAAGAGGTGTCTAGCTAAAACGTAAGATATATGAGTTTCACATACACTTTCTCAGCAAGCTTCACTTCCGTTCCTCCGTACTCAGGTAGTAGAACAGTGCCACCTTCCTTCAGGTGGTGATCGGTTCGGCTGAAAAGCTCATGATTTATGGTTGAAAACACTGTAACTAGCTGAAAAAAGCACTGTAGCTGACAGAGGCTTATTTAGCATAATTAAATTTAAAAAATTTAAAAATATAAAAAATATGTTAGCTCATTACGTATAATACAAACAAATACGGGAAAAAAAGAACCGGCAAAAAAGCTCAACAAAAAGCCAAAAGTTCAGAAAAAACGAAACTTATGAATAGTGAAAAATAAGCCAGAAGCCAGAAGCCGAAGCCGAGTTGATCAGGACATCAGAGATACAGGGATCAGCTTGCCATCTCAATCACGCTAACCAGGACCAACATCTACGACTTTTGCAGGGATACATTAGCTCCCCGATAAACATACTGTAACACCCCTATTTCGGGGTCGTTAGATTTCCCTCGCAGCTGCCTATGACTGTTTAGCTGCGAGTACTGTAGACGAGTGTACATTATTGCCATCACAAACTTATACATAAAAGCCAAACTTTATTACAAAATTTAGGCTTCGCGGCCAGTTTTTACATAGCGAGGCTTGTGACCTAAAGTTATATTACAATACAAAAGAATTTCACAAGCATACCTGAGTGTAGAATAAAGCCTAACACCAGACATCGTCTACATCGTAGTATCCCTCAGCGTCATCTTCATAGATTTCTTCATTTTCTTGGCAAACACCTTCTATTTATGATTTTAGTAAGCATGAGTATAATCAAACGTATTCAACAAGTCACATGAGGAAAAATGCTATGTAACTACTTGCTAGGATTTTCAAGAGATGGGGATATACGGGTTTTATCACTTTATGTAGATACAGTTTTATTTGTAAACATTTTTAAACACAAAAGAATAGCATCTTCTTAAGGAATTTGGAATTCCAACATTTTGATTATCAAACTTTAACATTTCAAAATTATTTCCAAAGCTACTTATACTTTGTTGTTGGAATCACCTATTAAACACAACTTCATTTACCGGAAGCACGGCGTATTCGAATACCATTTATAAATAACTCTGCAGAGTTGCCCAACGTTACCCACAAGTTTCCTTAACCCTCATAATTAAGTTAAGAAAATAAGATTGTTTCACTGCTCATCTCTTTATATAGCCTCTACCCGATAGATTAGGTACCCCCTGTCATGGAATTCGACGGCCTGACAGGATGGAGCCTACCATTGTGAATGTATGATTTTACTGTTTACATACCACATACTTCACCAGTTGTTCCCTTTTTTGGAACAATGTATTATATCCATATAGTAGATATTCAGTCGATTTGATGAGCTACTAGACCATATTTGACAAGTCAACATTTGTGGTTGAACGATTACTATGTTCTTTATTTTAGCATAACATTCTAGTTCTTACTTTTCACCAAAGCACTTTTAAAACTCTACAGGCAAAATACCAAGTCTCTGATCAGTATAAAACAGTGAGTTCCTAGTCTACCATGATTATTTAAGTAATATATTTAGTGTTGCTAAGTCTTGTCAAGGTGAATATAGTCATCAAATTAAACAGGACTCTTTCTGTGGTAAGACATAACTAGTATCATGTCATTCTAAATATTTATTGTACAAGAAATAATAGTATATAAATAACATAATGAAAATACTAGTAAATAAATAAGGGAATTTGGTGTTTCTGCCCCTATTCTCGACTGCAAATGTGATTTTACCCCTACTTTTTTAACTTTGTGATTTTACCCTCGCGATTTTGAAATGAAGACTCCGTTTACCCCTGTTTTGTGAGACCGTTAAGACTGGAAGATTAAATGGTAAAAAAAAAAGATGCCCACGCGAAAAGACAAGGATGCCCCCAGTCCCTCTCGCCTCTCCGCCCCCACTCCCTCTCGCGTCTCCGCCCCCCTCGGCCCCTCCGCCGCGAATGCCCCCACTCCCTCTCGCCTCTCCACCCCCACCCCACTCCCTCTCGCGTCTCCGCCCCCCTCAGCCCCTCCGCCGCCTCCTTCTTCGCCCCGCCCCTCTGTCCCCCACCAGGCTGCCGGCCTCCTCCGCCCCTACCAGGCCACCGGCCTCCTCCTCCGCCCCCAGATCCGCCGCCTCCTCTTCCTCCTCCTCCGCCCCCACCAGGCCGCCGGCCTCCTCCTCCGCCCCAGATCCGCCGCCTCCTCTTCCTCCTCCTCCACCCACACCAGGTCGCCGGCCTCCTCCTCCGCCCCTAGATCCGCCGCCTCCTCCTCCGCCCCCACCAGGCCGCCGGCCTCCTCCTCCGCCCCCAGATCCGTCGCCTCCTCTTCCTCCTCCTCCGCCCCCCACCAGGCCGCCGGCCTCCTCCTCCGTCCCCAGATCCACCGCCTCCTCTTCCTCCTCCTCCGCCCCCACCCGTCCGCCAGCCTCCTTCTCCTCCTTCATCCGCCTCAGTCCTCAGCGCCTCCGCCGCTCCACCCTGCACTGGGACGCCGCCGCCTCCATCTTCGCCCCGCCCTTCCGCTCCCGCCGCTGTCACTGCCGCGTGCCCCCTCCGGCCGCGGCTCTGCCCGTGAAGTCCCGCGCCCGCGCTGGCCTCCCTCTCTCTGCTCCCGGCCGACGACAGCGCCCCGGCCGAGCCGCCGCCCCGCCGCCACCGTCCTCCAGATCGAGCCGCCGCCCCCACCCGCCGAGACACCGGATCCAGCCGCCATCCTCCAGAGCTCTATTGGTAATGGTAGCAATGGTTACTTGTGACTTGTGAACTTTCCATCATACACATTATTGTATTGCAGTTTAATGCTCCAAGGTCTGGAGCACATGCTATAACATTGTGGTTTATCTACGTTAAATACGTCCTTTTGGCTTGTTAGAATTATACCAAGTGAACTTGTTAAGAGCAAGGTTTACCAAACGTTTGTCATCCCAGAACAAAAATGTGAAACTGTCAATTTGATTATGCGTAAGTAATTTCTGTTGCAATGCCTATGCCTAGTGCTGCTTCATTTTGTATCATATCTTTTGGACTTAATAATCTATCTAAATTGTGTATGTTAAAATCTATCTAAGTAATGCGTGCAGCTCTCAAGTTAGACAAGTTCTAAATTCAAGATGGCACATGTATAGGTACTATGGTCCCTGCTGCCTTTTCCACTAACAGCATATGGATGCTCTCCTGGGTTGCCTATCTGGTTTTTGGAGCAATCATTTGCTGTTTGCCGAACCACCAAAATGTAGCCTTTTCAATATAAAAAAAGAACATTTAATGGTTCTACATTTAATGGTTGAATGTGATGTTTGCAAAATTTGACAAATTTTGTCCAGATTTATATTAATAAAACGAATGCATAAATTTGTGTCTAATTCTGTTGACAACATCTCTACCAAATATGTCAAAACTTCAATTTCGAAATAGGGGTAAAATCACAAAGTTCTCTAACAAAACAGGGGTAAAATCACATGGGCAAACTTGTCTATTCGTGCAAAAGTTAACACTGTTAACTAGCTTTAACGGAATAGGGGCAGACTCTCCCTTCAGTTCAAAAACACAGGGGTAAAATCACAAAGTTTAAAAAATGAGGGCAAAATCACCATTTCGCTTGAAAACGAAGGCATGAACGCTTAAGCGCCAATAAATAATTAGAGGAATGTAGGTTCAATATGACCAAAGACATGTGACTTGCCTTGCTGTTCAAAATATTCAACCAATTTGTATTCTTCAAAGTCTTGTGCTTGTCCTTGAAAATCTCCTTCTTGGATGTGTTGTTCTGTGACTTGCAGAGCAAAAGAAACAACTCAATTCCGTGCTTGAAAGATTGAACTAGGAATAAGAAAGAAAGAAAATAAAGAAATAAAATCCAAAAAAACAAATAAAATGGGTTTAGAGTTTATAAAGGTCTGGCATGGGGAAATGGAGCTAAGAAATGGGTAGATGGGTCGGAAATGATTGAAAAGGAAGTGTATATGTGTTTTAGGGTTTTTTTGAACAGTAACGGGTTTAGGTACTATTTATCGTGGGTTTTACTATTCACTGCGGGTTTAGTCATCATTGGGTTGTCGCCGCCGTACTTGGAGAACATAGGAGTCTCGAGTACTCAGGTGGTTTTGGATATGACTACGAAGTCGAGCGGACGATCGAGGTTCGACTTCGAGCGTAAAGTCGATGGAGATCGGACGGTGATCAAATAGCTATGGAGATCGGTCGGCAATCGAGTAGCTTAAGAGCATCGGACGGTGATCAAGCGGCTTAAGAGCATCGGACGGTGATCGAGCGGCTTAAGAGCATTGGGAGACGTTCGAGCGGCTTAGGAGCATCGAACGACGTTCAAGCGATTTAAGAGCATCGGACGACGTTCGAGCTGTGTTGCTCAGGACTCAAAACGATACAACTGAAATCTCTTTCGATTACAAAATGGTAGGAGATTTCAAGTGGAGGAGCGGTCAGAAGTTCCAAGGCAAGCAGTAGTCGGAGGATCCGTGGTCGAAAACAACAATTGACAACCATGGGTGTGTTCCTGGTGCTACGATGAATCTATTTTTGGGCTCGGGAGCACCTGGAAATCAAGCGAGCGCCGGAGGTGAGGTTTTTCTTTCTCGGGACTTTTGAATGGCATAAGGGGGTAATGGTAGGCTAAATGAACAATAGCATTAGGATTTAAGCATCTCTGGAGTTAGAGTAAGCTCAAGGGAGTGATGGCTTGAGTCGAGGTTCACTGTGTTGGGCTGTCCACAGCGAGATCTCATGGTCGAGTGACGAGCTTCGGTGACAGAGGAGAAGGGAGCTCGGTGAGCTATGGCAAGGCTTTGGTGGTGTTTCTGGGAGTATGAGAACGCTACGGGCGAATGCAATTAGAATATAATTGACTAATTAACAAAATTTGAATATGGCTTACTTTGGGGTCTCTGGGTGATCACCGACAGTGTAGAGGTCGTCGGAGCAATTGGGAGTGAGTGGCTCACCTTGGGCACTGGTGGTTCCAAATGGAGGGGCTTGGGATTTTAAATAGGGCGAGTATGGTGGTTCGACATAGGGGTTGGGCTAAGGCGGTGGCACGTGGCACGGGTCAGGAAGGCGCAGGAGAGCACAGCGCGGTTGGCGGTGCAGATATTTGGCACTTCCTCGGTATGACATTACGGTGGTCAAAAGGCATCGAGGTGTGTCAGGTCAGCTCTGAGAGAGTTGAGAGAGCAGAGAGGACGACGACGGTGGGAAGAGGCAGCTATGGCGCTTGACCAGGTGCAGGTTATTGCATTAATGAGAGGGTGTATGGTCTCTGACCAGGTGTAGTGGCGTGGCAGCGGGAAGAATGATCGGGAAGCCGCGGCAGCAAAAGATCAGGATGGCGGCTAGGTTGGCAGCGATTATTTTTGGGTGATGAATAGTGCCTACTCGTCGCACTGTACACAGATGGAAAATGGGCCGATGCAGAGGAGGGAGGGAGGGGATTGAAAGGTAGTGATTTGAGGAGAAAAAAGAGAAGAACCAGATGAAATTAAAACTTGAAATCAATTTCAAATTCTTTTTGAAATTTTGATTTTGTTTCACATACGAAAACTCCAGACCTACTAGGCTACTATGAACCATCATTCAATTGCTCCAAACACTTAGTATAAGGGCACAAAATCGTGTTTCTAAATTGTAAGTGGGCACACGGGTATAGTTCCAAAACGCAAATCCACATGGTGGCAAGCTAAAACTCCTCAGGTACACACAGAGTGACCCGCATTGGAGCAACTAGTTCACAAAATGCTCAAATCTTTCTAATCTCGTAACCTGATTGATACAAACTAGATTATTTTTGACATATACAAACCTACAACATTTTTTTCCACAAAGAAATAGAGAATCCCCCACCCCAAAAATGCAAAGCATTGCATTTACAGGCTTCAATTCCACCCCACTACTACAATCTTGGAACGATCTGAAAAATCCCAACCTAACAAGAAACCAATCAATAGCTCAGATTCCATCAGTAGAGACCAATCAAAGTGTGAGACCATTTGAAAGTTACTTCATGGTTATGATATGTAATTGATTTTTAGTTCAGAGAGATTGAGAAGTTTAAATTTGATTTTTGCGATTTTGTAAAGTTGTCGGATTTTTCGAACAACGGTCTGACCAGCCAAAGGGTGCGGTCAGACTGGAGGCCACCAGCGGTCCAACTAGTGCTGATTTCCGGTCCAAACCAGTCAGTGCTAGCGGTGTGACCGCTAAAGGGGTGCAGTCAGATCTACTTGGCAATGAGGCTTGTTGTTTTTGTCTTTGAGGATTTTGAGTTATGGGATGAGTTTGAGTGACTAAGTCATTGCTTATGTGCACATAGGTTTATTATTTGGTTCTAGATTTAGGAGCAGTGATTTGGTTGCATACATTTTGCATGGTGTATTGTATGGATTAATTGTATCAATTGATGACTTTATGTATTGTGCGGTGTTATGTGACAGTTTGCATGTCTGTGCTGATTGCTGGACTCCAAAGCTACGCCATGGTGAGGCGGATGGGACCGAGACTAAGCTAGGAGAGTTTAGGTCCAAAGCTGTCAAGGAATGGGGACTATATTCAGGAGGAGCCAAGGTCCAATCGATCAAGGAACCACCGAAGATGACCGAGACCTGCGGGGTGGTTGCAAGCTGGGACGATGAGGAACTGGAGCGAAAGCTACTGGTGGTTGATATGATGGGTAACAACAAGTTAGATCGGGACTAAGCTTAGGGAGGAGATGAGGTCCAAAGCAGTCAAGAAAGTCAGGTACCGTCATGCGCGAAGAGAAGCGTATGGTGCGCCAAGTGACTTGGGTTGGGTCACTTGCAACTGAGGACGGTTTGGTGGGATCTGGACATATGAGAGGCTTGGCGGTAAGTCATTAGGGTCACATCAAAAATGGCAAAACACGGACGATACTTCGTGGCAAAAGAAATGGGAAACTTCATGGAAGACGATAGATGGGCATTTGGTAAATTGCCCTATACTAGAAAAGTGGCGGTGTACGAAACCACAATGTTGGTCTAAGTGGTTTATGTCTTATATGTGCTGAAAGTGTGAAATGGATCAAGTGTTGATTCATTAATAGGTTAATGGACGTGAGTGCTTTGAGAAGCGTGTATGTGTAAGTGTAAAACCCAATATGGTGTTAGATTAATAAGTTAGCCCATGTAAGTAGATAAAATCTAACTAGAGGTGATAGTTAGAGCTTTCTTTGTGAGCCTCCATATAAAAGGAGGAAGAGAAGTAGCTAGGTTAAACTTTTGGGAGAGTTCATGCCTAGCCTTGAGAGAAGTTAGGGTTCTTGGAAAGACCTTTGTAGGAGATGTGAGAGGATCTTATGGCTGAGCTTTTTGTCATCCTTAGGCTTTATGTATGGCTAAAGAGTTGCTATAGCATTCATCTCTAAGTATCAATAGAGATCAAAATTCGTCCAAGTATTTCCCTCTTTTGTTCTTTTGACGAAATATTGATTTCGCTTGGTTTTTGGTGTTTTCTCTTGTCCCTTGATCTTGCTATGTGCTAAGGATGTGTAAGTGATGAAGATGTGTTTCAGAGACCAGATCTCATCCATTTAGACACATGTATTTGCAAGTTCTTGTGTTTATCTAGTTTTGGCTCAAGAAGGGGTGATTTTGGGTTTTGGTATTGTGGGCATTTTAGCTTGAGTTCGTATATGATCAAACTTGCTATGATATGTAAGAATCTATTCAGGGTCATCAATATCATCAAAAATTCATGAGCAAGAGCAAATCAAGATTTGCCTCTTTTGCCCATTTTGGTGCAATTTTCTTTCAAATGGAAAAATATCAGAATTTTGGCAATAATTTTCTTGATCATTGATTGGAATATGTTTTTGACATCCTACGGAAGGTGCATACCAAATTCAAGTGATTTAGAGTTTTACTTTGAGAGTTGAATCGATTTATGGTTTTAGCCCGATTTTAGTGCAGTAGAGGTTTAAGAGCCAATAGATCCCAGTTTCTTTAGGTTGTTTCTTGATATTCGGTTGTAATAAGTTCTTAAGGTTGTGATCTAGTCTTAGTTCAAGTTTCAAATCATTTAGAGTAGTGAATCAAAAGTTTCATCGATTCTCAGATTTGACATAGTGCTAATATTTGTTCTATTCCTGAATTAGAGGTCAGACCACCCCCTGGGGAGAGGTCAGGTTGCCCAAAGGTTAGATCATCCCCTTATGGAAGTCAAACCACCATCTCTATAGAGGTTAGACTGCCAGGATTGTCAAGGTTTATTTTGCTCAATTTTTCTTGGATTTTTCGTTGTGAGTGATTGGTCTTTGATCTTTATAACTTCTCATAGCTATTGAAGTGAAGAGCTTTGTCTTCTCCTTTGGAAAAAAAATTGAAATAGCTTTTAATTATGTTGGCTTCTATTCACCTTGCTCTAGTTGTTGTTCTCCGTCGTACACAAAAAGCTCTAGTCTACAGGTAAAAGCTTGTTCTCCCCAGCCCAACTCCTCGCGCAGTTGCATTCCCTGCTCGGATCCTAACCACTACCCACGGATCTAAAGCACCAAATGGGACACCTCAAAGGCCACCAGCGCACAGGTGCAGGCTTGGATCTGCGAAGAACATTGGATGGGGGAGAAGAAACAAGATCTCTGTATATATACCTGCTTGGTGGTCTCGGGGAGGAGGATGCCGCCGATGCTCTTCTTGGGCAGCAGCAGCTTCTCCACCAGCACCCGGTTCAACGACGGGATCATCCGCTTCGCCATTGCCGCACCGCGAGGAGCTCTGCTCTGCTCTTCTTCTTGAGGAGCAAGTTGATGGGATGGTGGCGGGGTTTTGGGTTTTGAATGGGCAAAGGTAGGAAAAAGCACAGATGGGTTTTGAAGGAAGTTATGGATTTGCCCCCACGGTGTGCGAGGAGGTGTAGGAGTGAAAACGGATCAAATATAAATCGAATAATATCCTTATCATATTCATACTTTATAAACGAATATGAATATGGATTTAAATATGCTCTGATACGAATACGAATAGAATATTATAATGAATACGAATTCAAATCGAATATCTATTCAATTCAGTCGGATCCGGATATCCTCATAACTTATAAAGTATGAATATATTAATTATATTTTATCTTCGTACAGGCACACTTAATCATTCTAATTCATTTACTTCACATAAAGAAACACAAATTCACATTAAATTAAAAAACTTATCCAAATAATTAGTTGTATCGCGATAAAATATGTATATTGCTTCGACGAATACGAATACGATACGAATAGTCGGGATAAAATAACATTTCAGATGATAGAAATATATACCATATCCATATCTATATTTTTATACGAATTCAAATACAAATATTAATATGAGAGAAATTATTAATCGGATAAAAAATTATATTATATTTATATGTGTCGAATATATTAATCGGATAATAGAAGGGGGAAATGGGGATCTCTCGCGAGGTCTAGATGGTCGGTGTGGGACGTTGGGCCTGGATTTGTTGGGCTAATGGCAGAATCAGCAGGCCAGCTCTTGCATGCAGACCCATATTGCAGAATTTCTTGCTTCTTTCTGGCAGTGTTGGGGTGCTGCTGATGACAAACAACTCCTTAATGATCTCTTTAAAAAAACCTTGATGCATAAGTATGCTGCACACATCTTATTACAGGTTTGAATAACATTTCAAAATCAATAATAAAAAGAAGCAATTTGGTTATACAACTAGCAATAATAAAAAGAAGCAACTTGGTTATTCCGAACAGCGATCTACTCATTCAGAGAACATAGCTCAAACTAATGCTGCTGCGAATCAAACATTGCATTCGACAGTTCTACATTTCACATGGAAAATTTGAAAAGTAGAACCAAACGAAAGAATAACTATATATTCGTAATTACCTAGCCAAGAAAGAATTGACAAGGCAAAAAGGCCACAAGATACGTTGACGACAAGAAACAAACAAATTATGAAGAAATATAAACAACTCAACGAAGTAGCTAGATATGCCTTCTATCTGTTGTGAAGAGGATTAGGCCCTGTGAAGACCTCCCTCTTCTCCTCACCAAACACCTCTCCATCTTTCTTCGCATGCTCCATTAATAATCCCTTTGCTAGCACCTCATGCCCTATCAACAACCTTCTCCCAACAAGCCTCACAGCTCCTGCTCCTCCATGCTGATCATCAGAGCAAGAAGAAGAACACCCTACAGTACTCCCCAGCTGCAGCATCACCAGAGTTAGAAGCAAGACGGCAGGGAGGAGCCCCTCCCTTAGCAGCACCATGGTTTCTTCTGTCTGTATCTCTTTAACTAACTAAAGTACTGGTAGTCCATGCATGCACAGGCTAATCATTCTAGTGTTGGTTCAGTTTAGACTTTGGCGTGATGGATTAGGTGTGCTGAAACCCTGAAGGGGAGACAAGGTGAGCTGCAACCTAGCTCACTGCCTAGGGTTCTGGGACACATTGGATTCTGCAAAAAGTTGTATGTTAATTTGGTCAAGGCCTGTATTAGTCAAAGCAATTAATTGCATTGGTGATGGTGAAGAAATTAAACATGGAGGTGATTAGTCTGGCAATGTCACAGCTCAGAAGTCGAGCGTTAGAAGCTTCCTTAAATTAAGCTGTAGTGCTTGTTTCAGAGTTGGTCTCTTTACTTGACTTGCACAGAAAACATAGTTGTGGACCTGTGGTAAGAAAACCGAAGACAGATGAAAGCAAGTATTCAGAGTTTCAGACATCAATTTGGATCAGTTGTTTTTTAACTCTAAGGGCGTCCGCAATGGTAATAGCTAGTACTAGCTATATAGTCAGTTGACGTAGAGGTGAGAGACAAAAGCAAAAACTATTTTATACTGTTGGACCCACATGCTCCTCTCTCATGTTCTTGGACTACGTGAAATAGATCAGCTATTTGCTCGTCGCTAGTGACTACTCTCTCTCCTACTTTTTCCTTGCCACATCAGATCTAGCTAACTAAATAGCCAGCTGTTGGAGATGCCCTAATGCCTGAACTGAGTTTTTGTACAGCAACATACACATACTTCAAGTTATTTTTGAGTCTTGTGTTGTTTCCAAGTAGCATTGGAAGTCCACGACTATTAAAAAAAATATGATAGTACCGGAAGATTGGTCTGCCAACAATACGGCACGTCTTGACATTTGAATCGATCGATACAGCATCAGTGTCATCTCAAGTTATGCTGTTTCAGAAAATGCATGGCTCATTTTCTTTACTTTCAGATAATTCAGGCATCTATCTGAAGTAGTTAAAAGGCATCACCGCATCAGAGCTTTCAGACGAGTTTCCAATACGCATTTTGTTGTTTGTGCAGGAGTCTGAAGAATTGGGTTTTCATTGCACAATCATGCATGTGGATTCAGGACCACCTTTGCCTTGCCTTGTTTGTGAAATTCTTCCATTCATTAGGACCATCTCACTCACTCACTTCTGCAACATTAGTACTACACCACAAGGCCAACACTGCACAGTTGCACGTGCCCATACATTGTCCTCTTGCTTGCTGTCACTAAGGGACACCTGTGTTGCGCCATTTGCGCCTCCTCTGTTTGCTTCTGTCATCATATATCCACACTGACATCCTAATTGCTGTTTAATCAACTGCCGGAAGCGCCATTTCACTAGTATATCTGCGCAATTGTAATAATCTAATAGACAATTTATCATGTAGTTCAGAACTTCAGATTGCTCAGACTGTGTAGTGCCAGTAACTTCAGAAAGAAAGAAAGAAGAATGGATAGAAAATTCAGATTCACAATATAATGGATGCTTAGACCTGCAGACCGAACCTGCATGCGCCAGATTGTGGTTGCTGCTTGCTACTGCAAAGTGCAAAGTCGCCTGCATTCCCTTGTCAGCTTGCAGCTCCTCATAGATAATCTCTGCACCCGACAAGACCACAATAGCTGTATCCCTTGGATAGTTGCACTCCATAAATGAGCTGAGTATTCATGAGCCGATAGAAGATACAGGTAGGCTTACAGTAGTTTGGTTTTACCACTTGCTGTTGACCTGAACTGGCAGTATACTCCATGGGTACATACCACAGCGTATTACAAGTCGGGATGGCCAGATTAATGTATTAGTACCAAACCTTTGCGCTTTGCAGTACAGAACAGTGGCATGCAGTTGCAAGAAAAACAATGAGTAATAATTAACAGCGCCGTTTCAATTCAGGGTTGTTCTCGATTCTTCAATGATGAATCAGTTGCTTGTTGCTCCAACCAATGAAGAAGTGAAGACAAGAATGTGCATGTCTCTCTTTTTCCTGTTTTCTAATGACAAGTTGGTTTCTTCCCTCCTTTTTTTTCTGCAGAGAAGAATGGAGATAGGAAGAAGTGGAACTTGACAGCACAAGTGGCAATGGTTACTGCAATGGCAGCACTGATTTCATTCAGAACATGCGATGGGTAAAGGAAGATATTTGGGCCTTATCAACAACCATTTGCTTTCTATTTTTAGCGGTTTATCATTTATATGATTTCTTTTTTCAGTAAGTTTATATTCTTTCCATGATCAACAAGGAAGAGTAGCTAGATTGAAATTTCAGAATAAGGGAGAAACTGCCGTGATTTCAAGGGTGATGACTGATGTGAGGAGAAATTAACCGGTCCTTCGTCGATCCTGCATGAAAGAGCCAAGAGGTGCTGTCCAGTTGTGAGAGTAGCATCAAACAAGCTAGTACGATCACGCATGAACTTTGCGTGCATGTGTTGGGTGTGCGTGATATTTAAACAGAGGTGCGAGCAATTAGCACCGTAATCTCGTGCCTAGCTCAGTTCTTTTGTGTTCAATCCTGTTATTAGCTTCATCATCTCGTTCCCAACTTTGGCAAACCAACCACGACCGTATTTGTGTGCGTCAGTCCACCATGAAAGCGTGTATTTGAGAGAAACAATTTCCAACATTTGGAATCAGAGCCTAGGTGATTAACTAGACGCAGATCAAAAAGAAAAGCATGGCTTCTGCTCTCTCCATTCTCTCGGTCCTGGAGCGTCCATAGTAGCGCCCGAGTTCTCTCCTGGGATAATCCTTACATTTGGGGGATCAGAGACTGTGTTCGTGTACACCTTAATTCATGTCGCGTTCGAACTCACCAAAAAACGTCACCGGCGATGGAGGCATTCTGAAGATCGGCGATGGGAGCGTGCCGAAGGCGTCGGCACGTGAGGGCGGCATCTCCCTCCTGTATACCATGCTCACGAGGAACAATTACACGACTTGAGCTATAAAGATGAAGGTGTTCATGCATGCTCAGGACATGTGGAACGCAATCATGGATGAGGTAGTAAACGAGAGGCAAGATCAAATGGCGCTCGCTGCAATCTTCCTCGCGGTGCTAGAAGACATGGTGCTGCTCCTAGCGGAGAAGGAAACTGCAAAGGAGGCTTAGAACACCCTGAAGACGATGCATCTTGGTGCTGATCGCGTCAAGGAGGCACATGTACAAAACCTCAAAAGTGAGTTTGAAAACTTGCAGATGAGGGACATCAAACAGATGGATGGATGGCTTCGCGATGAGGTTGATGATAATCGTCAGGAAGATATGAAGTCTAGGCGAAAAGATGGAAGAGACCTATGTCGTATAGAAGTTTCTTCGTGCCAAGCCCAAGAAATTCTCTTCCATCATCACCACGATTGAACAATTCGACGACATAAAAAATATGTTAATCGAAAAGCTAATCGGGCGCTTGAAGACACAGGAAGAGGGAGAGCATTGCTATGGCAACGGTGACGAAGACAGAGAGCACTTGCTCTTGATGCGCGCAAAGTGGGAGGCCCGATCGTCGAAGCGTGAAGGTGGAAGTAGCTCCTCAGGTAGTTCTAGTGGCGGTGGTGGCCGTCGATACTGAAGAATTGACAAGGCAAAAGTTAAGGTGTTTTTATTGCAATGATTATGGACACTTTGCTTTAGAATGCCATAAGCCCAACAAGAAGGAGGCAGCGGAGGCGCATCTCGTCGTGGCGGATGTTGACAATGAACTAGTGCTGATGTGAAGAAGCTGCAACAAGATTAAGGGGGTGATTGTTAGGTTAATCTTGTTGCATGGGTATAGTTATGTGTGTCGAGTATCTGTAAAAGTAGTCCGGTCTTGTGGTCGTTACGACCAGTTCTTGTGTTTTCGTTACGACCGATTACTATAGCTACATCGAGTACCAAGTTGTCGTAGCTACAGTGGTCGAAGTCGTGGTCAACACTACAGTCGAGGCTGTGGTCGGAGCTGCAGTCAGAGGACTACTAAAGCGGTCGGTGCTCGGAAGATCTGCGTGGTCAAAGTGCCACAGTTGGTGCTCAAAAGACCTGCGTGGGCGAAGTACAGTGCTCAGAGGACTCGAAGCCTGTGTTTGTGGTCGTGGCGTCTGTGTGCGTAGTCATAGCGCCGTGATCGTGGTGCCTGTGTGCCTAGTCGTAGTGCCGTGGTCGTGGCGCCTGTCTGCGTAGTCGTAGCGTCCGTGGTCGTGGGGTCTATGTGTGTAATCGTAGTGCCCGTGGTCGTAGTTGTAGCAAACCGGTCGTAACTGCAGACGTCATACTAAGCGGAGTACTATAGATGTCAAACTCGATAGTGTGGTCACTACGACCAGTCTGTGTGTGGTCGTTACGACCGATGTCCGTGTGGTCGTTACGACCGGTGTCTTCGTGGTCGTTTTCAATCAGTCTTTGTGTGGTCGCACACAACCAGCCTTTGTAGTAGTCGGAGGTCCCTGTAGCAGTCGTCAGCAGTTCCTGTAGAAGTCGGCGGCGGGTTCCTGTAGCAGTCGGTGGGCACTGTAGCAATTGCCAGCATGCTATATGGTGTCGGTATGCGGTAACCAGACCTCAATCGGTCTAGTGTTTTTTAGAAAGAAAAGGAGTCGTGTAGTAGGTGACTGACATATTGTGAAGCCTGGTTGTGTCTATATATACCATGTAAATCTTTTGAGTGGGACAAGCTACAGAATAACAGAGAAAACACAGAAAAGGTGAGAGCAGTTAGCACCGCAATATCGTGCCTCAGTTTTTTTATGTTCAATCCTATTATTAGCTCTATCGTTTCGTTCCTAACTCTGACAAACCAATTACAACCGTATCTATGTATGTCAGTCTATCGTGAAAACTTTTGTCTGACAGAGGCTATTTCCAACACAAAGTACGTTCGATCGATCGATGCTGGCCTGCAGGGTGCGGCTCTGGTGCTATGCCCCCTGCATTTAGCGCGTGCAGGGGTGCCCCCAGGAGCCGCCACGTGTCCCCAAAATTTCAAAAAACTTCCAAAAAATTCTTAAAAAATACTTAAAATCCGAAAATTTGTAAAAAGTACTTTTTTAGTATAAAAAGTATTTTTTGTAAGTACTTAAATTTTTTTTGATTTATACTTTTATTAATACTTTTATTTTTAAGTACTTAAAAATACTTTTTAATAAAAGTATTTTTACAAAAAGTACTTTTTACAATTTTTCGGATTTTTAAGTATTTTTTTAGAATTGTTTGGAAGTTTTTTGAAATTTTAGAGACACGTGGCGGCTCCTGAGGACACCCCTGCGCGCGCTAAGTGCTGTGCCCTAAGTGCAGGGGCACAGCACCGCACCCAGGCCTGCATCGCACGTAATTAAAACTGCTGCGTACGCATGAGCCCATCGATCCGCGCTTTGGCCTCTAGCCTGCAGTGTTATCTAGCCAGTGCATGCATGCATGCGATCTTGTACGTACGTTCGTGGCGACAACTTGTCGATGCCCGTCCGGCCAGTACTCTGCTGCAGCTCCAGATCGAGCAACTTTATCAAAATTGTCTCATATCACGGAGCTAACTGCAAGGAGCCGCACACTTGTCGGTTAGCTTCCTCAGCTCCATCTGAAGCACCCCAATTGCGACTATACTGTTCAGCCTATGAGTGAGGTGAATGTTGGATTAATTGGGATTGGCCCATTTTAATTTAGCAATTAATCAAATGGAATTCCTAGGCCCACAACTAATGCTAGGTGGAAAATTGTTTAGTCCCATATGGAGAATTCAATGGGAGTTATACCACTTTAAAAGGTGGAACGAGGTAACCCCCTTGTGAAATTGAAGAGAGCTAACACGCGCGCGCGCGCGCTCGCTCGCTCGCCTCGCCTCGCCACGCCACGCCACGCCACGCCGAGCCGAGCCGAGCCGAGCCGTGCGGTGCGTGTGCGTGTGCGTGTGCGTGCGTACGTACGCGCGCAGGCGTGTCGGGTGCGGGCGCGTTTTTCTTTATCTATTCGAAAATCGAAACGCACTGACTCGCTGGCAGTAACGGTGCAGTTACTAGTGAATTATGGCTGCGGTTACTTTCGAGTAATGGGTGCGCAGTTACTAGTGACTAATGGCGACAGTTTCTGGTCTCTTCATTTTTGCGCTGCTAAGAAGGCTCTCCTCTCCATACGAAAGAATAGTTCTCTCTCCCTCTGTTTTTGTGCTGCTCTCTGCAATCTCCGGTCCAGAACTTTGCGCGCACAAGTTTCTGGGCGAGTAGGCCTCCGGAACTTCGTCCGTTTGTGTACCTGCACGGGTAGGCGGGCGATCAAGTTTTTGGGGAGCGCATCGGCGCGACTACTCAATCTGCGACGTCTCCTTCCTGGTGGTGAACCATTCGCGGGACTGCACTGCGAACATCTTCCTGCATCAAGCTTCGTCCTGCATCGCGTCTTGATCGACTACATCGAATAGGCCATCATGTCGACTGATGGTAACGGCGCCTCCGGTGTCTCCGACACTGGCCCCGCCCGAGGGTATAAATCTAAAACTTTTCTGGTGTATTTGTTTCTGTGCGCTACGAATATGTTAATAGATATTTCTGTTAGCTTGTTCGTTAGCAAATATGAATACATCGTTAATAGATCACTCATGCATGTTTATGTCATGTTTTATATGCTGAATTTCTGGATTAAAATATGCCGAAAATTGACTAGATTTCCAACAATCCAAAAACTTGATAGGTCTTTTTCGGTAGTTGGCTTTGCTGCGTCGCTTAAACCGCACCCTCCGTTTGATGGTTCCAATTATAAGAGATGGCGTGCACGTGCGATCCTGTGGTTTACTGCCATGGAATGTTTTCATGTTGCACAAGGCAAGCCCGCTGAGCCTCTGTCTGCAGAGGACGAACGCAAGTTCAATTTAGCGGATAACTTGTTTCGAGGTGCACTTGTCAACATACTGGCAGATAACATTGTGGATGTGTACATGCATTTGCCTACGGGCAAAGAGATGTGGAATGCACTTGAGGCCAAGTTCGGAGTTTCCGATGCTGGCAGTGAGCTGTATGTCATGGAGCAGTTCTATGACTACAAGATGGTCGATGACCGTTCTGTAGTAGAACAAGCTCATGAGATTCAGGCGCTGGCAAAGGAGCTTGAGAACAATAAGTGCGAGTTACCGGACAAGTTTGTGGCTGGCGGTATTATCGCCAAGTTACCACCTTCTTGGTCGGATTTTGCTACTTCTCTAAAACACAAGAGGCAGGAGTTCAGTGTTACTGATCTCATTGGCACTCTTGGTGTTGAAGAGAAGGCGAGGGCAAAAGATACTCGTGGCAAGAAAGTTGCTGCTGAGGGAGGTTCTAGTGCCAATTTGGTGCAGAAGAAGAACCCACAGGCTTCCCACAATAAAAAGAAAAATAAGCCTTTTGTCAAGCCCAAGGCTACTACTGAGTTTAAGAAGAAAGGCAAAGGAAAGGGCGGCTGCTTTGTGTGCGGTGATTCTGGCCATTGGGCTAAGGATTGTCCAGACCGCAAGGATAAGCAGAAGAAGTCTGCCAACATGGTTATTAGTGATGCTGGAGGAACATCGGGGTATGGTAATTATTTACCTACAGTTCTTTCTGTTTGTCAATCACCTGAGTGGTGGGTTGACACTGGTGCTAATATTCATGTGTGTGCTGATATTTCCTTGTTTTCATCTTATCAGGTCTGTCGAGGTTCCTCCTTGTTGATGGGAAACGGATCGCATGCAGCTGTTCATGGTGTTGGTACGGTCGATCTGAAGTTTACTTCGGGAAAGACCGTGCAGCTGAAGAACGTGCAGCATGTCCCCTCCATAAAGAAAAACCTCGTCAGCGGATCTCTACTGTGTAGAGATGGTTTTAGGCTTGCATTTGAGTCCAATAAATGTGTCGTGTCTAAGTATGGAACATTTGTTGGTAAAGGCTATGAGAGCGGAGGCTTGTTCCGTTTTTCTTTGATGGATTCTTATAATAAATTTGTGAACCATGTGTGTAACGATGATGATGAATCTAATGTTTGGCATTCACGACTTTGTCATGTTAATTTTGGGTGTATGACGCGCTTAGCTAATATGAGTTTAATCCCGAAATTCACTTTGGTCAAAGGTTCTAAGTGCCATGCGTGTGTTCAATCGAAACAACCTCGCAAGCCTCACAAGGTAGCAAAAGAGGCGAGGAATTTGGCACCGTTAGAACTCATTCATTCTGATTTATGCGAAATGAATGGCGTGTTGACTAAAGGTGGAAAGAAATATTTCATGACGCTTATAGATGATTGCACTAGATTTTGCTACGTGTACTTATTAAAAACAAAAGATGAAGCGTTGGATTATTTTAAGATCTATAAAGCTGAGGTAGAAAACCAACTTGAGAGGAAAATCAAGCGGGTAAGGTCTGATCGTGGGGGAGAGTATTTTTCAAATGAGTTTACTTTATTCTGCGAGGAACATGGAATTATTCATGAGAGGACGCCTCCCTATTCTCCCGAGTCAAACGGGGTTGCCGAAAGAAAGAATCGCACTCTAACTGATTTGGTTAACGCCATGTTAGACACTGCGAGACTTTCTAAGGAATGGTGGGGTGAGGCTATATTGACCGCGTGTCATGTCCTGAATAGAGTTCCAACAAAGAATAAAGAAGTAACACCATTCGAGGAATGGGAAAAGAAGAAGTTGACTCTCTCATACTTGCGCACCTGGGGATGTTTGGCCAAAGTTAACGTGCCAATTGTCAAGAAGCGCAAACTTGGACCAAAAACCGTAGATTGTGTATTTCTTGGTTATGCTATGCACAGCGTGGGTTATAGGTTCTTAATTATAAAAACTGGAGTACCTGACATGCGTGTTGGTACAATCATAGAGTCCAGAGACGCTACATTTTTTGAGAATGAATTTCCTATGAAATGTGATGTACCTAGCTCATCTAGTCAAGAACCTATAATTTCCCTTGATTCTTTTGTGCCGATAGAACATGTTAAGGAAACGCCTATGGAAAATCCTGAGGAGGATAACGATGAAGTTACTCGAAAGAGTAAGAGACAGAGGATTGCAAAATCTTTTGGTGATGATTTCATTGTATACCTCGTGGATGACACTCCTAGAACCATTGAAGAGGCATATTCTTCTCCTGACGCTGACTATTGGAAGGAAGCAGTACGGAGTGAGATGGATTCTATTATGTCTAATGGAACTTGGGAGGTCGTTGACCGTCCTTATGGGTGTAAACCTGTAGGATGTAAATGGGTTTTCAAGAAAAAGCTTAGGCCTGATGGTACAATTGAAAAGTACAAGGCAAGGCTTGTGGCCAAGGGTTATACCCAGAAAGAAGGCGAGGACTTCTTTGATACTTATTCACCTGTTGCCCGATTGACCACAATTCGAGTACTACTTGCCCTGGCTGCCTCTCATGGTCTGCTCGTTCATCAAATGGACGTTAAGACAGCTTTTCTAAATGGAGAGTTGGAGGAGGAGATTTATATGGATCAGCCAGACGGGTTTGTGGTAGAAGGTCAAGAAGGAAAGGTGTGCAAGTTGTTGAAGTCTTTGTATGGCTTAAAGCAAGCACCTAAGCAATGGCATGAGAAGTTCGACAGAACTTTGACATCTGCTGGCTTTGTTGTGAATGAAGCCGACAGATGTGTGTACTATCGCTATGGTGGGGGAGAAGGAGTGATCTTGTGCTTGTATGTTGATGACATACTGATTTTTGGGACCAACCTCAATGTGATTGAGGAGGTCAAGGACTTTCTGTCCAAGAGTTTTGAGATGAAAGATTTGGGAGTGGCTGATGTGATTCTTAACATTAAGCTACTGAGAGGAGGTGATAGTGGGATTACACTTGTGCAATCTCACTATGTAGAGAAGGTCTTGAGTCGCTTTGGTTATAGTGACTGCAAGCCTGCTCCTACTCCTTATGATCCTAGTGTGTTATTGAGGAAAAACCGAAGAATAACAAGGGATCAATTGAGATACTCCCAGATTATTGGCTCATTGATGTATTTAGCTAGTGCTACGAGGCCTGACATCTCGTTTGCTGTGAGCAAGCTAAGCCGGTTTGTTTCAAATCCGGGAGATGATCATTGGCGTGCTCTTGAGAGAGTAATGCGCTATCTAAAGGCAACCGTGAGCTATGGAATTCACTATGCTGGGTACCCAAAGGTACTGGAGGGCTACAGTGATTCAAACTGGATCTCTGATGCTGATGAGATAAAAGCCACGAGTGGATATGTGTTCACACTTGGAGGTGGTGCTGTTTCCTGGAAGTCTTGCAAGCAGACCATCTTAACAAGGTCAACAATGGAAGCAGAACTCACAGCATTAGATACCGCTACTGTTGAGGCTGAGTGGCTTCGTGAACTCCTTATGGATTTGCCGGTGGTTGAAAAACCGATACCAGCTATCCTGATGAACTGTGATAATCAGACTGTAATTATCAAAGTGAACAGTTCTAAGGACAACATGAAGTCATCTAGGCATGTTAAGAGGCGGTTGAAGTCTGTCAGAAAGCTGAAAAACTCCGGAGTGATAGCGCTGGACTATGTCCAGACAGCTAATAATCTGGCCGACCAATTTACAAAGGGTTTATCACGTAATGTGATAGATAGTGCATCGAGTGAGATGGGCCTGAGACCCACATGAGTCATACCACAGTGGTAACCTGTTCTACGTGATCGGAGATCCCGTGAAGTAGGATGGTGAAACAAGCTGTTGATTGACTGGGAGGAGAGATCTTTACAGGGCTCATTTCTTCAATGATGCACTTCTCTCCTATTCTGTATGGCAGGTTGGTTTTTACCTTAATGTGATCCGAGTGGCTTATTTAGAGCAGAGATGTCGGCCTACAGGACATCTTAGAAGGAACACACCTATATGAGTTCGACTGCTGGTCACAGTCTATGAGATTTGGGTGATCTCTAGATACTCATGAATAGGCATGGAGTATGACTTATACGCTCCAACCAGAGGGGATGCTTTAGGCAGCCTAGTACTAGTAAAGGAATTGGGTAAAGCTTGTTCGCACAAAACTGTCAATTCAAGGCATAGTCCATTGTTCAGTTGTGGAAGAGTGTAACTCCTTTCCTAGGTGGATGTTCAACTTAACAGTCTCCATCGAAACACTGGTATATCAAACATCAGCAGAACTGAGAGCATTTCTCGTGTGCCTTGAAATTTGGTGGGGATTGTTGGATTAATTGGGATTGGCCCATTTTAATTTAGCAATTAATCAAATGGAATTCCTAGGCCCACAACTAATGCTAGGTGGAAAATTGTTTAGTCCCATATGGAGAATTCAATGGGAGTTATACCACTTTAAAAGGTGGAACGAGGTAACCCCCTTGTGAAATTGAAGAGAGCTAACACGCGCGCGCGCGCTCGCTCGCTCGCCTCGCCTCGCCACGCCACGCCACGCCGAGCCGAGCCGAGCCGAGCCGAGCCGAGCCGTGCGGTGCGGTGCGTGTGCGTGTGCGTGCGTACGTACGTACGTACGCGCGCAGGCGTGTCGGGTGCGGGCGCGTTTTTCTTTATCTATTCGAAAATCGAAACGCACTGACTCGCTGGCAGTAACGGTGCAGTTACTAGTGAATTATGGCTGCGGTTACTTTCGAGTAATGGGTGCGCAGTTACTAGTGACTAATGGCGACAGTTTCTGGTCTCTTCATTTTTGCTGTTACAAGAGAACAGCATAAGAAGGCTCTCCTCTCCATACGAAAGAATAGTTCTCTCTCCCTCTGTTTTTGTGCTGCTCTCTGCAATCTCCGGTCCAGAACTTTGCGCGCACAAGTTTCTGGGCGAGTAGGCCTCCGGAACTTCGTCCGTTTGTGTACCTGCACGGGTAGGCGGGCGATCAAGTTTTTGGGGAGCGCATCGGCGCGACTACTCAATCTGCGACGTCTCCTTCCTGGTGGTGAACCATTCGCGGGACTGCACTGCGAACATCTTCCTGCATCAAGCTTCGTCCTGCATCGCGTCTTGATCGACTACATCGAATAGGCCATCATGTCGACTGATGGTAACGGCGCCTCCGGTGTCTCCGACACTGGCCCCGCCCGAGGGTATAAATCTAAAACTTTTCTGGTGTATTTGTTTCTGTGCGCTACGAATATGTTAATAGATATTTCTGTTAGCTTGTTCGTTAGCAAATATGAATACATCGTTAATAGATCACTCATGCATGTTTATGTCATGTTTTATATGCTGAATTTCTGGATTAAAATATGCCGAAAATTGACTAGATTTCCAACAGTGAACTAGGGACTTGCACTGTAATTTCTTCACATGTGTAAGATTGAAGAATCGATGTTATGTACTACTACTAACTCTCTTACTTCGAGCGAAGCACAAGAACAATGGATAAGGAGGAAAGGAGGATCTGTTGCTTACACACATATTTTTTAAACCTTTACCACAGGATCTCATTCCAACTGATTTAAAAGCCTCAGCTTCTAGCTTCGGAAGTGGGCACTGGAGTACACGCCGTCCATACCTTGCAAATGTGGTGAGAAAGTGGTGCGGTGGATTTCGTGGAGCGATTTGAACCCTAAGAGGAGGTGTTTGACTTGGGCATGAGCTCGAGTGAGTAGTTTTGTTGTTAAATCTATACTCCATTTGTTTTCATGGTCTCTTGATTAGTATATAAATATAGTCCACTACTCCCATGCATGCACGCAGGATATAGTTAAGACTAGTCCTAGCTGTTTAACGCGTTATCGAGAGGTTGTACGTACGTGCGCGTTCATTAGTCAGAGATAGAGGTGGGCATTGGACCGGCACAGCCTGGGTTTACTGTGCTTCGAGCAGCTTTATGCCATACCAGCTCGGTTCAGTCATTCCATCATACCGTGCCGTACCGTACTGGTTCGTCTCACCTTCGGTCAGGCCTAAGCACGATCCAAAACTCACTGTACCAGCGTTCGTGCTATACCAACCCAAAGTAACTATATACGACGAAAGCGACGGTGACATAGCACGAACTTGGTCATCTAATCCAATGGCATACTATTGTCACATACCTGCCTCATTAAAAACCTAGTTAAAATTCCATACTATTGTCACATACCATTTCACCTTCGAACTTGGTCATCTAATCCAATGGCATGCATATCTTGGTGCAAATCGGACTGTGGCGTACGTGGACATGTAGCTCATCGTCCAGCAATCTGGCATAGGGCTGCCCAACTAGTCAACTAGAAAAGCTCAACCAGAGTTATGAGTGCAGTTTACTATAGTTAAGAAATTAATTTTAAATAGTTTCTCGAACATTTGGTAACTAGTTAGAATACACGCAGCAATAATAGATTGTCTCTATTTACATAATGATTAATTGTAACATACATTGGGGTGGTTATCTCATCAAATGCTCGAATTAAAAAGGCAGTTGGTGAAGGGAGCTATGTTAGAATTAGAAGCGCATGTAGTAGTAATTTGCTTATATAAAATAAAATCACAATGGGGTGAGCTATGTTGTAAAAATTATAAATATATGTTAGAATATGTTGATTTGATTGATCTTCTTCTCTAGCAGTCCAGTCCTACTGATTTTACGCAGAGAAGCAAGAGAGTCGCGAGGATGCGACCTAGGGTTTAGTGGTGATGACATAAGAAGGAGCAACATTGAAAATACTCACTATTTTTGTATGATGATGTTTCTTAAGAAAAAATAATAAAAGACACCTTATATCATAAGTGCAAAAATGAAGAACAACAAAAGACACCTCATATCACAAGTGCAAAAATGAACTTGGCCTAAACCATAACATATCTCAGACACTTTTTTCATTCATTGGATTAGGATACAACCATCCGCATCTTTCTCCTCATCTCATACACACACACACGCACCACATATTCATATCTCCAAAACCTAATTCAATCTTCAAATTTAGCATTCTAAAGACTGCTCTGTACAGATGTACATATCACAGCAGATGTGTAGGATCTTTTCGCGATGAAATCAGAATTTCTGAGGGCTAGAACAAAAGAAATCAAAATGAACAAAACCTATTTATAGATTTCAAAAAATGTGAAGGACTAAATCGCAAAAAATCCCAAATCCATACCCATCAAATACCTTCGCCGCCGCCACCCGATTCATTTCCCCACCGCCCTCTCCTTTCTCGGTCGCCCCCTCCTCCCTCGATCTCCCCCGGCACCCCCTCCTCCCCCGCCGCCCCTCTCCCCTGGCCGCCTCCTCCCTCCTCCCCCGGCCACCTCCCTCTTCTCCCAATCTCCTTGGCGCCCCCTCCTCCCCCGGCCGCCTCCTTCCTCCTCCGGCCACCCCTCCTCCCCAGCCGTCCCCTCCTCCCTCGGCCACCCCTCCTACCCCGCCTCCTCCCTCCTCCCCTGGCCACCTCCCTCCTCTCCCGATCTCCTCGGCGCCCCCTCCTCCCCCGGCCGCCTCCCTCCTCACCCGATGCCCCCTTCTCCCCCGGCCGCCTCCCTCCTCCCCTGGCATACTCCGATTGGTCTGGGTCGGCGGACCGGGACTCGGTAACGCAGCTGCACACGGACTCCAGTTGCTCCGAGCGACGACGACCGCGACTACTCCGAGAGCGAGCCCACCAGCTGTGGATGGCCGGGTGGCGACTGGGGCGCCGATGACGAGTTCGTCATCGATGGCTCGCTCTTCGAGCCGCCGTCACCGGGCGTCTTCGCGCGGGATGTCGTCCTTGGCTCTGGCTACGCCGCTCCTCCTCCTGCGGCCGTTGTCCACTCGTTTGAGCTCCGGTGACCGATATACCTCCTTCCCCTCTACTCCCTCTCTCTACTCTGTGATGGCCTGATGGGTTGTAGTTGTGTGGAATCTAGGGATGATCGTGAGGGGGACTGGGGGAGGTGAGGTGGAGGCCGAGGCAGCCTGGCCGCTGGCGCCGGCGTGCTCGCCGTGCCGCCTGTGCTCGCCGTGCTTCCGGTGCTGTGTCGGCCCGAGCATGACACGATTCGCCGTGCCGTGCCATGCTGCCTAATGGGCTGGCTCTCTAGGGCTAGCCTGACCCATCGTTCGTACCATGCCGGCACGGCCCACCACGTGTCGGGCTGGGCCATGCCAGGCCGCCCGTGCTTCGAGCTGGTCCAAAAAAGCACGACCTAACTCCCAGCTCTAGTTAGAGAATGTGTACACACGTTGAGCCCAAGTATCACAAAATTGCAACTAGCTCTACCAACTATAGTCTAGTGGAGCTAGCTAGCTCCATTTGGAACTACAAAACCAACAGATAAGTATAATTTTGTCGGTGCTTCTTTAATGAAATAATTATGTTATACTTCTTTTATTTATAAATATAAATATTTTTGAATTTTTACGTTCTCCAACACAAGACTTTGATTATAATTTATTATTATAATATACTAGTAAAAAATATATATTATAAAAGAATTTTGCAAAACAAATCTAATGATACCATTTTTATGTAGTTAATCTATATATTTTAACATACATTAATGATCAAAGCTTGAAAATTTTAATCGTATAAACCCTACGATAATCTATATCTGTGGACAAAGGAAGTATATAACAATTTGTTTTAATCATTGGCTCAGCCAACCAAGTGACATCACACGACGACATGTTCGTAGTAGAATTTTCTCTCGAAATATAGCAGGGCACAGTAACCCTGAAGCGCCGGAGCGTTTCACGTACGTACTCTGCTTTCTGCTAGCAAGAGGCAGGTGCGGTTTGTTTTTGCTACTGCAAATTGATGTGCAACACGTTGGCTTCTTGATTGGACCCTCCAACAAATAACCACTACCACCTCTAACAAATAACCACTACCGCCTATTCATTTCTTGATTGGACCCTCTCAACAAACATCCACAAAAGAGCATACGAACATTCCATGGGTTCTCATCCGACGCTCTTGTCTTTCGTAGCACATCACCCAACCTCTCTTTCCTCTTCCATCAGACTCCATCGTACGCCTTCCTCTCCCTGCCGTGCTCGTGCACCAACAGATTGCTGCCATGATTTTTTTTTTTGTCTGGATGTTTGGGAGGAGGGAAACGAGAGGAGCACCTTGTTCTTCATTTTTGTTTCTTGGATAAGGAGGGAGGGGGGAGGAGAGACGAACATCAAGAGAATAAAAGTACACATCCTTGGATGGCCATGCATGTTACTCCATGTTCCTCCAACTTCATTCCAACATCTGTATTCCTTTTCAGCCAATTAAATTTCTTCATATGATTGCTAGCTTCTCTTATTGAGAGCAATTTATTCTACTTAATAATTTTATGGCGGAAAAACTTATACCTACAAATAATTATCTGCCAGAGATTCTTTTGTAAAATTGATATTAATTAAGTGCCACTACTACAGAAAGGCAATTACAGACGGTTCAGAATTATCATCACAGATGATTCTTTGAACCGTCTGAACTTATGTCTGTGATAATAGGTGGTTATCACAGACGACTCTCAAACCGTCTATGATAATTATAACACGAATATTTTTTTTTTCTAAAAACCGTCTGTGATATATCAAATATCATAGATGGCTAATACCAAAAACCGTCAGTGATATGTCATATATCACAGATGGTTCTCGGATTAGCTATTTGTGATATCTTAGATATTACAGATGACTAATACTAAAAATTATATGTGATAGCTATTTAAATAGCTATATTATTTCATGTTTTTCGGCTAGCCTCAGGAAATGTTAGTTATGCCCTCTGAAAACAAGCAAATAGATCACATATATAGCATATCACAGATGGTACATGGTCACACTTGTAAAACTGTCTATGGTAATTACAGCATAATAGCCATCCAATACAACATAATAACCAAATCAATGTTTCTGTCCGATTAGTGGCATATATCAAAGTGATAATGCACACAACTAAAACATAATAAACACTATTATTTTTTATTACAAGGAAGACGAACATGTATACATATATATCAGTACCACACATGCATGCACACCACACGTGCACACATGAGGGTGCTCTCTCTTAGCACACGCCTAGACAGATGGCGGCTGGGATAAATCCGCGATCTCAAAAAATTGGTACTGAAGCGTACTCGTGTGTGCGTAATAGGTGGGCACTAGGATTTGAACTCTGATAAGTGAAATTGTGCACCCACAACTCTACCACCCATCAAGAGGTGGTCCACATGTAAACACTATTCACATGTTCATCAGCAATATTAAAAATGATACTGTACCTGATTTTGTTGAAAATGAAGAAAATGTCTAAGAACTAAACATTCTACTAGCGAAAATTCATCATATACCGGTTGTTCACTCTAGTTGTTTAGTCCTTGAAAAATAATATGTTAAACAGTGAAGATGCAATACAAGAAGTTTTTTTTTTGTGTCAAATGTAAGATAGAGAACAAAAACAATTTTCAGATACTATCTAAAAATAAGAAAAAATTGATTTTTTAAAAAAAAGATGCTTGAAATTGCAAGCTAATCTTCATAGTATTCGTTATGCGCCATTTTATTTTATTTTTATTCCCTTTGTTCCTCAATAGAATCAGCATGTTATCGGCAATTCCCAAGTTGGCCTCCTAAAGGGCAATCAAGTCGAGGAAGCAGATTTGTTATGTACAAAGTTGATGATGAAAGAATCATTAAGCAGATTGTTTAAGTACATAGTTGATGACGAAAGAATCATTCTTTTTTCTCGCCTTGTTCTCTCATCTCTTGCTAATTAACAAAGTGGTCAGGGTAACAGGTCAGTATGTGCTTGGCTTATGTGAGATTTGGTGAAGGTAAAGACAGGCTATGATGCTCTAAGGTCTGTAACAAGCACTAGCTTCTCACTTCTTTCAGCAGCCCAAGAAAATTCTGTGGATTTCATGTGCTTCATCAGCTTTCTTGTTTGAAAATCTATCATCGCCTCTTCTTTTTAGGATACAGTGATACAGTGGACGGTAATGGAGCACTAGTTTTGCATTTACTTGTTGTTCAAGGAGTGTTCTCACGTGCCTCTCCTGGAAAATGTTGAGGACCATCGGGCCCAAAACAAATAATATTTTTACATCTTCGTAATAAAAAAATAACCTTTTAGAAATTATTTCACCCTAACCATGCCAAAGGTCCAAAACTTCTACTTTTACAAAATAGCAAACCGCTTAGGTGGTGATCATTTGGGCTTTTTTGGTGGCTTATAGCTGAAAAACACTGTAGCTGGCTGAAAAACACTGTAGCTGACAGAGGCTTATTTAGCATAATTAAATTTAAAAAATTAAAAAATATGTTAGCCCATTACGTATAATACAAACAAATACGGGAAAAAAAGAACCGGCAAAAAAGCTCAACCAAAAGCCAAAAGTTCAGAAAAAACGAAATTTATGAATAGTGAAAAATAAGCCGAAACGATCACATATCATGCACACATCTGCATGTGCCATGCTAAAATATTTAATGTATTTGATTCGCAAAAAAAAAATATTTTTATGTATTTGGATCTGAGTAAGGATTTGTTGTTGATGATGGATGCATACAACCTAAAATTGATGACAACTCTAAGACCCCACATATGTACTGCTGATACCAACCTACATATTTTTGTGAGGAAGGGGATAGTAGAGTTGGACATTTTCATTCAAATGGCTTTCCTTTCTGTTTGGAGGTGAAACATCATCCATCCTAAATGGGAAGCACTGCTTCAACCCAAAGGGAAGAAATAAGGTGCAACAACAGCGACGGGGTTTGCATAGGATTTTCAGAAACAAGCTAGGGATTATTGTGAGAGTTGTCCGGAGCGAAATACTTCTGCTTGGTGTATGGATGTTTGTCTACCGTCACGCAATCAGACTAGAACAATTTGTTATGTGCAAAATCCAAAAATCCGATCCAAAATGGATGACTGTGGGAAATATGACGTTTTAGCTGTTGTTTGGAAGAGAAAATGGAATGCTAATTAGTATGTATTAGCTGACAATAAAACAATATGCCTTTAAGGACGAACCGGTTCTAGATACCAAAAATTGTCTGTGATACTCGCATATTACAGACGGTTCTAGATATCAACTGTCTGTTATGAGTGAGTATCACAGATAATTCTAGTTACCAACCGTTTATGATATATACTCACTCATCATAGACGGTTGGTAGTTAGAACCATTTGTAATCTATGGTTTTTGGTTAGAGCCATCTGTGATAGTATCCTTCACAGACAGTTCTTAATACAAATCGTCTGTGTTGTGGCTTATCACAGACGGTTCAAAAACCATCGGTGATGACCTAATATTATTACTGACTCATAAACTCAGACGGCTCATGAAACCGTCTGTGATGACATTTTTGAACCGTTTGCGATGACATTTTCTGTAGTAGTGTTGTTTTGTCACAATTGAGTTGGTTACCTCCGCCTGCATTGAAATTTGTGACAAAACAAAAACATCGTTAGAGGTATACATGCATATAATTAAGACTAGAATATTATGTCATATCTCACAATAAAAAGTCATTACAAAAGTAGATCCAAAAGGCACCATATAAAAGCTTTAATGGGCCAATTTTCAATGTATATTATGTATTGACATTCACAAAAATATGTTCATACATATACTTCCATCCATGCACCAATACACAATCTCTAACCAAAACAAAATTTCTAGCATCCATAAACTGACAAAGAGAATTAAAAAAATGTGAAATTATCATCAATAATAAAATTAGGTTGCTCAACGTCTTTCTAAACATGAAAAAATTGAAAACATAGTTGTTAGAAGGCTAATATTTTGTGTTAACCAAAAGTGAGTGCAATCATGTTCACTTATGCCTACATGAAATGGAAAACAAATTACAAAAAGAAAGAAATAGTTGTAGAACATTTACGCTTTTGTGAATTAATGGAACAATAGAAGTCACCACAAGAATTATGAGTTACGACAAAAGAAGAACAACAAGAATATTAAATGTTTTGCTATGAAAACTAAGACTAGAATGAACTTGAGCATACAACAATATCTATCATGAATAACATCCCAAGTTCTGACCAAAACTATAACTCGAGCTATTGCACATGCCTCCCAAGAGTAGATGAAGCATCCCAAACCTACTGGTGAGCTTTCCGTATAACAGTTAATGGGTTGAAGTAAAACTAAAAAGGATGCATCCTTAGTGGCACTACTACAAAAGTAACATGTCCCATAAGCAAAGTCTACTTCTTTCCACACTCTCCATCGCCATGAAGAGATGATAAATTCAAATCAAAATTGTACCCATAGATAAATAAAAGGGTGCTTAAAAATACTAACAATTATTCGCCCATTACTATCAAATATGAATATATGATATTCAACCAGTGAGGTCAACAAGACACACTACGAATAGAGAAGGCATTTAGAAAAAATCGTCATTTCCCAAAAATCAGAATTGCATACTACATCATCATAGCTATAAAATTCAAGCAGAAATCGCATTAGATCATCAAAATTTCGCCCAAAATCGTAACAATTTCATCACCAAACCAACTAAAGGAGTAAAGGGCAATCTACTTTGTCAGCCAAAGATCCAAATTACCAGAAAAAGTCCAGCCACAAAAATCGAAATTTCTCACAAGATACAACGCGTTATCACCAAAATTCACCACCAATCGAGTCCGAAATCCGAAATGCCTAGAATCCAAACCTTTCCACCACAAAAATGCCACAAAAGGGGGGCAAGTTGACAGCAAAATTCAATCTCTCCACCCTTCCAAACAATAAGTACAATTGCAACAACGCATGAATCAATCGATCGATGACCACACCAAAGGCACATAGCTGCAAGGCTGGGGTAGAGAGGGGAGGAGGATGCACGTACCATGGCGTGGCACTCACCGGCTTGGAAGGAGAGCCTCTAGCTACCAATGGCGAGTGTGTAGAGCTGTGAGAGGGAGCTCGTGGCACCTTGGAATGCACCGTGCAATGCCTTATCCATCTCCCCCAGCTGTGCCGCCTCCGCTTTCTGCTTCTTCCCCACTGTTGCCCCCGGCCTCAGCTCACCTCCAAATCACGCCACTCCATCGCCCGATTCGACCGGCTTGACGCTCCATCGTGTAATTCAGCCGGAGCTCTTGGCACTGAGATGAGATGAAAAAGTGCATTACGGTGTGGAGGCGTGGTGGAGAGTGAAAGGGATGAGATGGCGGTGGTGAGAGGTTGCAGTGGCACACCACCCGACCTTGCTGGTGGCCACAAGTGGAGGAGGGGGAGGAAGCAAAAATGGGGCAAGGGCATGAGCAAACTGGGCTCTAAGAATGAGGAATTGTAGCTAGCGTTATTAGAGAGATAGCTGATTTGGAATTTTTGTGGTTTAGAAAGTCCACCAAAATTTTGGGAGTCCACCAAAACTTCAGGTGATGCAACATTCAAATCATCATAAATAGTTATATATTCAATGACGAACATATATTACCCAACCTGCCCTACTCCAGCTTCATGATGAAATCATTAGGATCATCACCAATAATCTACTATATGTGACGTTTTTGCTTTCTGTCATGAAGAGTTTCATCACAAATGGCCAACTCTGTTGTAGTGTATTTTATATGTGCTATTTTATTGAAACATATGTTTTTGGATTCTTAAAACTAGATTATTACACTTTGAATAAGTTTACTTTACCTCCTAAACTCTTTGATTGTCTAAGTTTCAACCCTGAACTGTAAAACCGGATATTTTACAACACTCAACTCTTAAAACTGGGTCCTTTCAACTCTATATCATTTTCATCGGTGGTTTTCACCACGCTACCAGCCACGTCAGTTTCAACTGACATGGCAGTTTGATTAACAAATAAATTAAAAAAATGTTGGATCCACAATCAGCCCCTGCCTCTCCTCTTCCATTCGTCTTATTCGTCCTATTCTCTCTCTCTCTCTCTCTCTCTCTCTCTTTCCCACTATGGTTGCCTCTCCTCTTCCATTCCTCTTATTCCCAAGCTAGTTCAAAGGTTACCGTTGGATTCAACACATTTCATCATAGCCAAATCATTTCATTACCAAGATAGAAAGTAGTCCACGATAAATTGCAACATATAGATATAGAACAGCTCAACATCTACAAAAGACAACAAGTACTACAACAACAAAACATGCTACCATCAACAACATTCTTTGTCATTATAACTTATTGACTCTAGCACTAATTCTAGCCAGTTGGCCGTCTTTTTTTTTTGCCAAGTTTTTCCTCAAATAAGCCCCTGCACACCATGTAATGTGACCAACTTCTCCAATTCATCTTTGCCATCACTAACTGAAGACCTCAAATCCTTGTTCTCCTTCCTCCAATCCCTAATCATGTCATGCAAATCGAGCAATATTTGCTTTAGAAAGGGGGTGGTCTCCTGATCATACCACTATGAGAAATTGCATCCCCTTAACTACATGGGCAAAAAACGACAATGAAATCAAAGCCCCAAATTGCAAACAGAGTTCAAAGAATCAACTCAAATCAACCACAAAACTACTCACCCGAGCTTGTGCGTAAGTCAAATACCTCCTCCCAGGGTTCAAATCGCTCCATGAAAACCACCGCACCACCTTTCACACCATATTTGTAAGGTATGGACGACGTATACTCCAGTGACCGCTCCTAGCAGTACAGTATAGGGAAGGAAAGGAGGAGAAACTATCCTCGCCACCCAGAGAAGGGATGCCGCAGTCGAGTGCGAGCTGCTTGGATTTCATGAGTCCTCCATACTCATCACCTGCACTGCCACGACCTAGGGTTCCCAAGCAAATCTCCTTTCCCTTTTGCGTCCTCCTCTCATTAACCCTATCCCGCATCGACCATTTTATTTCGAGTGGGGACACCGACCGTGGGCCTACGTGGTGTCCAGCGTGGCTCAAACCAGAGTGGATTGGATGCGAAGGGTCATATACCTGGTTTGGGAACTTTAGGGTTATAGGTTGTCCAATTTCATACTTAAAGATTGAAAGTTACACCAACTACCTGAGACCCATGCTATTGTACAGGACCTGTAGTTTTAGCTGATGTGTTCATATTGACGGAGACGGCCTTACTTTATAACTCCTGCTCCTTTTCACAACAAAAAAGTTGGATCTTGAAACATTCGATAGATGCACAGCCTCTTGTCTTCTATGAGAAGATGGACGCGTTAATTTGCGGTCGTGTTCACAAATTTGACATGACCATCTTCCACCGTGGCACATAAAAGGACACCACACTATGCAGAGGCACCCTAAAAAAAAGAACACCAAGTAGAACATATAAACTACAAGTTGGAATTTAACTCGTAACTTTCTACCATGATTCGACGGTACAGGAAGCAACGTATATCTCCGGCTGTACAAATTTCCAAAGTAAAGGAATAAGGAAAAGTCAAATTTGTAAGGATACAACACAAGCTAGATTGTAAATTTGTAAGGATACAAACTTAAGGAAAAGTCAGGGTCTGGAAAAGTCAAATCCGTATCCGAATCTATTGCTGATATCTAAACCCTCGCAGCATGAACTTAGGCCAAATATGTTTAGCTGAGGAAATCAGCCGGGAGAGAGGCCCGCGATAGATGCCACACACAAACTTAGTAGTACAGTACAATGACTTTTTTAAAACTTTTACTACAGCAGCCCCCTCCAACCGATTAAAAAGCCTGTCTTCTAGTTTCGGCTGTTTACTGCAAATACACTGTAACGATTGTTAATTTTTTAAAATAAAAAAGAAAAAGTAAACAAATAAAAAACTATTATATTGTCACAAACAATGCAAAGGAATAAAAAATGAAAAAAACCAAAAAGGAAAATCCGAAATTAAGAAGCTGACATGTTCTAATAGCTTATAGCTTCTGAAAACCAAAAGTCGAAGCCGTTTGGAGCAGAACCAACATTTTCCCCCACTGATGGCAAGAACAAGATCAGCAAGAGAGAACTATTAATATAAATGGCACTATATCTTTTTTAAGAAAATTTAGCCTCCAGACGTCTGCTTTTATAAATCTAGCTTCCTTCTTAGACCTACCAAACTAGTAGAGCTCAGAAGATATCTACTGAGCCACAATTACTCGATAGGCACCTACCGAGCTCGATAGCATGTGCTGCCAAGCACCCCCTCTTCGGTAGTAATTAATGCCAGGTGATTAGCGCTAATTAAAGTTTATGATTAGCGTAAATTAAAACACGAGCAGTACTAATTAAATATAATTAACAATAATCATTAGATTAATTAAGCATACGCTAATCCGGCCGCGACCATCAGCTCGAGCTCGTAAGTCCAGGATACTTTGCAAAACGGGTGTTAAAGGCTAAAAATTTTAAGAAAAATAGCTATAGCCCCATCGTGTGAACAAAGAACAACAGAAACTGTCAAAATTCCACCGGTGCCAGCGTGCCACCGCAGCACCACTCCCTGGCTGGGTTTTTTCAAACTTAAATTGGTTTATATTTGTACTATAGTGACTAATTTTTATACACTGTATTTTTAAAACAAAATTAATAAAATAATTATAGTAAAAAATATACTGAGTTTAAATATACTGATCAAAATCACATACAACTATTTCGTTTTGTGTACTGCCTCTAACAAACAGATATAATTTAAATATTTAAGTTATAAGCCATCAGTTGGACCTGTTCTTTACGGCTTCTAAAAACGGCTTTTAGTTTTTGATACAATACCTAACTTTTAAACGGAGTATTTTCTCAAGACGGGATGTACAAGTTAATTATAGTACACATTAAAAACCAACATCTGTATCAACCAAAATCACAAACAGATATCTCTCTCCGTAATCCCTATCACAAACTCTGTATCTACAGTGCGTTCCTTCAAAGCAACCGAGCTCTCCTTTTCCTCCCACTGCCCCCATTCCCACAGGACTCGCGCACCCTTCAATCGCCTCGTTCTTCCTCCCTTCCTCTTGTTGATCCGTCTCTTCCCGTTTCCGTTGGTGCTCGGGCTTGGTCCGTTCGAGAGAAGAACGGATTTTGTCCTTTTGGGTCGTCATCTCTTGCAAGGAGCTGAATTTCAGCTCCCTTCGCGGGCAGGCTGTTGCTTTGGATTCCGGGGGTTTGTTCCGTTTCTTTGTTTGGCAGGTTTGTTTCTTGATTTGGGAAGGGCATCTTTAAAAGGGCAGGACTGAGGATTCTGTGCGGTTTAATGATGCCCTGCAAGGAATTCGAGATGCAATGAAGGATTCTTGGGTTCTGAAGCCAGGGGGACTCTTTGACCGGCCTTTGTCCTACTGTTTCTTGGACAATTTTCTGCTCAATTTGTGTCAAATTTCCCAAATTTTGGGGGGCTCCTGAACTCGATTCCGCCCGGTTTCTTGATCCGGCGGCAACATGGGACTCTGCTATGGGAAGTCGGCCGCGGCCCCGGAGCCGAAGACAGAGGAGGTGTCCCATGTAGCTAACGGCGCAGCGACCCCGGCCGCCGCCCGCTACGGAGCCGCGTCGCCGGCGCCGGCGGCGAAGCCCGACACGCCGAAGCAGCCCAAGTTCCCGTTCTACATGCCGAGCCCGCTCCCGCCGTCGAGCTACAAGGGCTCGCCGGCGAACTCGAGCGTGGCGTCCACGCCGGCGCGCGGCGGGTTCAAGCGGCCGTTCCCGCCGCCGTCGCCGGCCAAGCACATCCGCGCGCTCCTGGCGCGGCGGCACGGTTCGGTGAAGCCGAACGAGGCCTCCATCCCCGAGGCTGGCGAGCCGGGGGTGGGGCTGGACAAGAGCTTCGGCTTCTCCAAGCACTTTTCCGCCAAGTACGAGCTCGGCCAGGAGGTCGGGCGCGGCCACTTCGGGTACACCTGCACCGCCAAGGTCAAGAAGGGCGAACTCAAGGGCGAGGACGTCGCCGTCAAGGTCATTCCGAAGGCCAAGGTGCAAACTTTTCTTCCTTCCCTGGGGCTAATTCTTCTGTTCAGCTCTTCACTTGTTTGTATTGCTTAGTTTTCAATTTTTTTTCTTTATTTCTTTGTTTGGGTTTAATTAAAACTTAAATCTGCTCCTGCATTGTTTATACTTGATCGAATTCGTCAATATTTTAATTCTGCTTCATTGATGCTCGACTTACTTGGACTGATGCCTATTCTTCTCAGTTTTGTGCTCAGCTTTCGTTTGTGTGGTTTGACCTGAGTTACACCTTGTTCTCGTTTTGGTTTCAGTTGCGTATGATTTTGTCGAATTTTATAGATTGATATCATATTAGGTGATAAGAGGAATCATTGATATATGATATAGCCATATAGTTGTATTACATACTTGAGTTTTTGTTTTGGCATCGTGTACTTTGATGAGCATATGTTGGTTGCTTGATTCAAGCTTCATAAAGGACAGATTGAGGAGAAGGCACCTTTGTCCTCAATTTGGTTTCTTGAGTTCTTGGGGTGTTCCCTGGTTGTTAGTTCGGGGAGGGGCCATGTTGCTCCACTGAAGCTTGCTTGCTGCTTTACAGCATTGGTTCCAAAATGCTGGAAGCTGCCTCTCCATCAAGATGTGGAGACTGGAGAGCTTGCACATTTAATTGGCTTCATGTGATCCAAATCGTGTCATTGACTCTCCGAGCCAGTTGGTGCTATCATCTTCTTATCTCACATTTCATTGGTTGTTGAGTAGAAAACGTGATGCTGAATTGGTGACTATTAGATCTCTGAGAGAGAGGCATTAAGGCAGCTGGCAGCGGTTGCTATGCTGTCTAACTTTAATTCTATTGAAATGTTTACCCATTCTATCAAAAGTTCACCCATTATGGGCCTTCCTATTATAATATAATATTAACGAGAAGTATTTAATAAATATTCTGTAGTGGTTCAAGACGCCTGGCCTTTCTACACCAATCATCATCCTGTTGTTTATGCTAGGCTAAATTGCTTGACAGATACTCATATTCCATGTGTTTGTACTATTCATCAATATTAGGATGTCGGCAATGTTGGTTTTTCTCAATTTAATCTAGCCTAATAGATGGTCTGAATTGTGCAGTCATGTCGATCGGGTATTTTAGTGATAGGTTCTATAGGAACTGGATGATCCTATTTGGTCAAATACCTAACGAAAAATTCCTATTTTCCTTTCATTAAGGTACAAGGGCTTCTTATTCCACAAGAACGAAAGCACATTTTTATTCTTTCATATACTAGGGGTTTTTATTTGGAAAAGACAATGTTCCATACTAAAGGATTCGGGTCCATAACCACAAGTTCTAGTGCACTAGATCTTGTAGCACTTAGCAACGAGGCCCTATCCATTAGTATTCCACATAAGAAATCCATTATAGGAACTAATACAATTAGATTAGCTCTTCATAGACAAACTTGGGGTTTGCGAGCCAAGGTATGATTTCCCTAGTTGATAACATTAACTAATACATAAAGCAAGTGAACTCCAAACGATATTAATTTGAACTGCATGCTTTCGTTTCATATATTTATTTTATTTAGTATGTAGTTGTTGGCCATTTTGTCTATTGTTGTGTAATTTGTGTACTGACGGCACTAATGCCAGCACGGGTCATCTTATTTGTTGATACCTATGATTGATGTCTTGTTGTCTGTCTTGTCCTCTGCTGTACAATGCTAAGCTGGACAGTTGTTTCTCATAACTTGTACTCAGAGGTTTGGTTTTTCCTGTTAGTTGGTTAATGGGACTAAACAAAATCTAGCAAAATTCTGCTGCCTAGTCCTCTTTTCTCTTGGGGGTAAGACCAGATCGGCATATTGACCAAATCGGCATATTGTTATTACACACATTGTGTAGTTGGTCCTAACTTTTCAGCATATTGTTATGTAATTATCTAGTAAATTTTAAACGCCATTATGATTTAAGCTAAGGAGGTTTACAAATCGGGCTGATTTTTGTGAGGAAATTTGAGCCTACTAAGTGAAAATGGAGCCTCTAATCTCACATATGTTTATTATATTAACTATTTATATTATGATTTCTTATGGCAGATGGTTCTTTTATAGCTGTATATGACAGGCAGTTTGCACTGCCATATCTAGCAAGAAATAATTTATTTTTAGCCTTGTGATTGCATAGTCCAGTTGATAAATTATAGTGAAATTGCCTATTATCTGTATATGTTGTTACTTGTATATGAGTGTAAAAGTTGGATTATCTGGTCACTGCTTCCTTATTACCTGTCAGACGAATCCATTGAAAGTCCAATTTAAGTTCATACTGCTAACTAGTCTCACTCAAGCAACTTCTTTGGACAGATGACAACTGCTATTGCGATTGAAGATGTCAGGAGAGAAGTCAGAATATTGAGTTCTCTGGCAGGCCACAGCAACCTAGTGCAATTTTACGATGCTTTTGAGGATGAAGACAATGTATATATAGTTATGGAGTAAGTTCATACTTGTTCCATTCACCAGTTTTTCCTACTGAGCTACTGAAAGTTATAACTACAGTTTAGGTATTCTCATGTGTTATGAACCTTAGTTCATAACGGGTAAACACCACCAAGAAGATGGCCGGATGGCGTCGGCGTAGGGAGAGAGGAGAGACTATAGACTAGGAAGACTTTGATATTACTTTGCTTCATGACAATAGCATGTGGTAGCCTCCTTATATAGATGGCTTCCCCTAACAGATAGAATCTAATCTCAATTATATCTCTAACTGATATCATATCTCTAATTATATCTCTAATACAAGGAAACCAATCTCTAACTTAAATAGAAGCCAATCTCTAATTCCTAATAATAACCCGGCTGGGCCCAAGGCCCACGCCTATAACACTCGGATGGCCGAATCTCATGTGAAATAAACAGCATGAGCCTTTTCAGCTTTTGTCTTTATATGCTGGAACACATGATGTACTGATTCCTGTACAGATTGCCAAGGCTAAAGATTGGTCATGTTTTGTTGCTGACCAAACTTAGCCTCAAACACACGTGGCATGCCAGCACTTGTTTTGGTTGACTATATGGTATCCCTTTTTTTTGGAAGAAAACCAGAAGTGACCAAATATGAAGCTACAACTACAAGTAAGCAAGCAAACCAAAAGGAGGGATTGGAAACATGCGGCACACAAAACTGAATGTGGCCAAATTTAGTCACTAACCAGCATGGTTATTAAGGCGGTGCGGTGACTCACCACCTTCACACAAAAATATTGCTTATGGCATGCGGCATGGCGATGTCATACATACAAGTAGCCGTAACAATATCGGACTTCCGAAGGGCCCAAACAGAAGAAATACAAAGAGAGAACTTTATTGCAAATTTAGAAAATGAGAGAGGGCTAAATTGCAAAATGCTGAAATCCCACATAACCCTAGCCACCACTTGTTTTCTTGAGCTCGGCATCTCTTCCTTCGTCCTCACTACCTCTCTCCTTCTCTCCTTCCCCCATCTCCACCACCTCCGGCGCCAGTGAGGCTGAGCCAGCTCGCCAACGGCCGCTCCCTTTTCCCGCTGCCACTCTCCACCGCCCCCAAGCGGCACCGCGGAGGAGGCGGCAGAGAAGACTCGCCACCCGGGGAAGCAGGGGGTAGCACCGCGGAGGAGACCCGATCTGGCGGAGACAGTGGATCCGGCGGCGGCGACGGTAGATCCAGCAGTGGTGACATCAAATCCTGCGGCGGCCGCGATTCTCTCCTCCCTTTTTCTAGCAGCGGCGGAGATTTCTCCTCAGCTTCCCAAAATCCCCAAACCCGATCTGAGGTATGCGTCTGGACTCGACTTTTACCCCCCACCCCTTCTATGGCGTATGCCGACGACACCTTATCGCATATTGCCACCAAGCTGCCACGGCGATATGGCGACGATATATCGCCGATATAGCGACAGCTTAATAACCATGCTAACCAGAATGGTCTAAGTATTTTGTCAAAGCTATGAAAGAAACCAGCATGATGGATCTGGCTCATTCTATGTAAGAAAAGCCCTGGAAATTATACCTGGTAATCCAAGTAGAAATCCTTCTAATTAGTACCAATTTTTTATAAGAAAAATTTAACGAGAAATCACAAAAGTGAGCCACACTGTGGAAATTTTAAAACTAAGGAGGATGCCCATGGTAATAGCGTCCAGAGCTAGCAGCGCTGTTCACATTCAGAATGCCGGTTCTACCTTTTTTCCAACAAGCAAGTTGCAGCAGTATTGCATTGCATTGAAATGTTAGGACAAGGGATTGTCCTATTGAACAAACAAGCGTTGTGTTGTGATCACTGATCACATTGATTGAACTAGAAGGGCGTTGCTTATTACCCTTTGGTCAATTTAATGGTAATCCAGGCCAATGAAGCGCTTTTCCTCTATCGTGTCATGGACATACATTGAAGATTCTATCTCCTGTAAGCATAGGGATTCAGGTCTGTTTTATATAGAGCCAGCAAGTTTGCTTGTTTGCCCATAAAGGTAGCTTGGACGTCACTAGTACACGGACAAGAACATTGCACATTTAGATGCACCCATGCACAAATTGGCTATGCACATCAGCTTGGTGGACCCAATGTTCTAAATAGCTAGCAATAGCCCCGCTATAGCTTTTCCAGACCTCAAAAGCGACGCTATGCCCAAAAAGGCTGTGAACTTAGCTATGGTTGCAAAATAGGCTGCTATTAGCGCTATAGCTAATAGCTTGTAGCTGTAATAGATGGTGCTATGCTACAAGTGTTTTTCCAATCTTTCTCACTTTTGTGATATTGTCATATTTACAATATGATTCTATTTATGTTAAGTTTTGAAAAATGGATTCTTTTCAATTATAATACAGATTGTATAGGAGATTTAATTGACTACTCAGTATCAGCATGTACAAAATCACGAAAGTCGCGATTTAAAACCTTGGTGGACGCTAACTATACTGGTGTCCAATTTGGACGCTTTTGTAGCCAGCATGCATCTTAGATCTACAGACTCGCTTCACTCTGTGATTTCCGATACATGTTTTTTAGAGTGAATATTATAAATTGTAATCCTTTTATTTTAGGCAGTTTTTCAGGTTCTCAGCTCATAGAACTATTAATTGAATATACAAATAAGATGTGCATACTTCCACCACTTGATTATAGTCGACTTATTGGAATTGTTTTTTCCTGATTCAGGTTATGCAAAGGAGGTGAACTGCTGGACAAGATTTTGGCTAGGTACTTACAGTTACAGGACATATCATTTCTAACTTCAGAATCATTTAGGGCATGTTCGTATTGGCTTTTGCTTATGGCTTTTATCTGTGGCTAATAAATAGTAGTGGCTGATATAAGTAGCTGATGAATAGTAATGAATTATGTAAGAAAGACATTGCAACGAAAGGCACAGTAACATTCGTACCACTATATGACTTACAGAATTATGATATAATAAAATACAAAGTGTGTTACAACATGTAAAAACGCAAAGTTGTGGGCTTGTGGCTGATGAATAGCAATGCCTTATAGAAGTTGGAGCGTTCGTTTGGGCTTTGGCTTTTAGAAGAAGAAGTCAAAACCAATATGAACGGACTCTTAGAATAATTCCTTTCATTAACTCTACGAGGATTCTGAACATAACTGCCTACTTTTGCTTTGTAGAGGCGGAAAGTATTCTGAAAAAGATGCAAAGGTTGTTATGTGCCAAATTCTAAGTGTTGCTTCATTTTGCCATCTTCAGGGTGTTGTTCATCGGGATTTGAAACCAGAGGTAATTTTTAATCAAGCAATTCATAACTAATGTTTAGATATCTCTTTTATACCATTCATTTTTTCTTCAGTTGTAAGCCCACCCCTTGCATACCCCGTGACCCTGTCCACAAGCCAACCCACATAGCCACACATGAAAACGCACACCCTTGCAAGAAATTATTAATATATTACATTTTCGCATGTCGCATTGTAACTTTCTGGCTCCACCCATTAATATAGCATCAAATTTAATCTCTTTGCCTCCATTTTTGTGTACGCATCCACAAGATATTCTTAGCTGGGTGGGTTATTATTTATTACCATGATGCTGCATGCCTGTGAGCCGAACTTAAGAGTTTCTCTGCACGCCTTCTTTTCACTTGTTCTTATTTTTGCTAATTTTGTGGATTCTTAGTTGAAATGCTACTACTGTTGTTTAAGCAAAAGTACAATACAGCCTGTGAGCTTTTATGCTGATGCTAATGTTTGCTTACGTTTTTACTTCCATTTTGTAGAATTTCCTTTTTAAGTCAAAGGATGAGAACTCTTCCTTGAAGGTCATAGACTTTGGTTTGTCTGACTTTGTAAAGCCAGGTTGGTCTTATAGATTTTACGTGATCCTTGTTTATTATTGTCTTATGTATTTAACTATTGTCACATGTGACCATCATTATATTGTGCAGATGAAAGACTTAATGACATTGTCGGAAGTGCATATTATGTTGCTCCTGAAGTGCTCCATCGATCTTATGGCACCGAGGCAGATATGTGGAGCATTGGAGTAATTGCATATATTTTGCTTTGTGGAAGTCGCCCATTCTGGGCACGATCCGAGTCGGGAATATTTCGAGCCGTCCTTAAAGCAGACCCTAGTTTTGATGAAGCCCCTTGGCCTACCCTCTCTGCTGAAGCAAAAGACTTCGTAAGAAGGCTGCTTAACAAGGATTACCGCAAGAGGATGACTGCTTCACAAGCTCTCTGTAAGTACCCTTATTTATCTTGGTTTACACTATTGTCCATCTTCCAGATGACACTTATTTTTTCTACACACCAACAATTACAGGTCATCCATGGATTTGTGGCACTCAGGAAGTGAAGATTCCTTTAGACATGATAATTTACAGGCTTATGAGGGCTTATATAAGTTCATCTTCTCTACGGAAATCTGCTTTGAGGGTAATATTTTTTTTGTAGGGTGCTATACTGGTTTGCGCTTTGCCCTTGCAGATGATCATTCTCATTCTTGTCCCAATTTGATGTGATACATTGCGTGGGATGCCCACTTCCTTTTCTAGCATAAACAATGCCAATTATATATATTATGTTAATCCTTTTTTCAAAGGATTTTAGTGGCCAATATTCATCGACATATAATATATTGTCAAACTGTTTTAAATTTTTTATCACTCTTCCGTCTTGCCTCACATAAATAATGTATTGCTGGCAGAGTGGTAGCGTGTTTTCCCTAAATGCCTGGACATGATTTTACTCTTCACATTCTATTTACCGTCATAAATCGTCCAGAGTTAGATTGAAGGAGTAATATATAACATGTCAACATGATCTTAGAAACATCCTGAGGATGTTCCATTTTTTCCATTCTATAGTCCTCCATTCCCTGTGTCTGCATTTACGTTGGAATACCATATTTTGTTGACAATAGTACTGTGCCCACTTTAAGAAACTTTTAGATTGAATTTGCTAAGTAGTTCTTGACATTCTGCAGGCCCTTGCCAAGACATTGACGACACATGAACTCTTCTACCTAAAAGAGCAGTTTGAATTGCTAGGCCCAAACAAAAGCGGTCATATCACCTTGCAAAATTTGAAGACGGTTAGTTATTTTTGCCATATCCAATCTAAGCTAATCTGTGCCGTGCAATTGCTAAAAGTACATGAAACTTCTAGGCCTTGATGAAGAACTCCACATATGCAATGAAGGATTCCAGGGTTGTTGACTTTGTTAACACAGTAAGCTTCCACTTTCCTTATTATTTAGCTTCCACTTTCCTTATTATTCTTTTCAAATTACTTATTGGTGTGATATAACCACTTACCTATCCTACTCTGGTGCTAGATATGCAATATTCAGTACAGAAAGTTGGATTTTGAGGAGTTTTCTGCTTCTGCCATCAGCATTTACCAGATGGAAGGTTTGGACACCTGGGAACAGCATGGTCGTCAAGCTTATGAATTATTTGATAAGGAGGGCAACCGACCAATTGTGATAGAAGAACTTGCATCGGTATAATTTGATCCCTACTGCCAGTTTGTGCACAATGATTCGTCATCACTGATGATGCCATTCATCTTTCAGGAACTTGGACTTGGCCCTTCGGTTCCCCTTCATGTCGTTCTCCAAGATTGGGTCAGACATTCTGACGGAAAACTCAGTTTCCTCGGATTCATGAAACTGTTGCATGGAGTTTCGTCACGTACAATCCCAAAAGCCTAAGATAAATTATTCTTACATCAACCAAGGAAAACAGTGATGACTGAGCTAATCTCTGGCTGGTGCATAGCTGGTTCGAACAGTTGCGTGAAACCAATACGAAGATTAACAGACTGTCCTATTGTAAGAGGTAAAAAGCTCTCCTTTTAGGTCTACAATATCGACTCCTCACACCAGATGGATTGATGTTGTACTCGAGCTGGTTAGAGGAATGTACAGATGAGGTTAGGGGGAAAAAATGAAAGGGCTGGTTTTCATGGGTATCTATCTGCGTTGTGTGGTGCTCCTCCTGTCTCGATAATACCATAACACCTTGCCTTCACTTGTGTTGCGCTGCTTACTGCCCCGATGACAGATTGCGCTGTTGTATTTCTCATTTTATGCTTCTTGCGAGAGGTAATGTGCAGGTTTGTAATTTTGGTACTACTTCCGATAATAGGATTAAACAACTTCCAATGATTGCTTTTGGAAGCGATATCAGAAAAAAGGCAGGTTCTGTAGTTGTTAATCCATGGTTATTCATGAAAATGGGAGCGGCCTTTCTGACGGCCTTTGCTCTCATGGACTATCCACATCTCATTTGAAGTTGGAATGGGAAGAGATGGACATGTCAACATCTCAGAGCACGCACTTCTGAACAAAAAAGTGGTTGTTTGATTAAGTACCACTTCTGGTATGGATGTGTTTATGTAAGTTGATAAGAAACAAGCTAGGCTGATTGCAGCAAATTTTGGTTTACTAGTTTGAGCCAAATTTGGTCATAAAATCGGTTGCCTGAATTTGGCCAAGCGGCAAGAATGTGAACTAAGATTTTGGCATATCTTGTCAATTTTGTGACTGCCACTAAGTGTTTCATGCTGATTTACATTTACGTAGACGAATTGTGCAACATGTGTGCCAAATGAGGCGAATTTTTTAAATAATCAATTTATTATTCGGAATTACAAAATATACCCATGATTTAAATTTTTGCATTTTTGACTGCATATTGTCCAACGGTTAGGGGACTTGAACTAGTCTCCTAACTGTTGGGCGACACGTAGCTAAGTCATCCAATAGTTTGGCGACTTGACGATGTCGCCCAACGGTTGGGCGATTACTCCACTGGTCACCCAACTGTTAGGTGACAAGGTCAAGTCGTCCAAGTGTTGGGTGGCTAATTCATCCTTTTCTCTTTGACCGACACCCTTACGGGCTCTCCTCATTTCTCTCGCACGAAGAACGAGAGGAGCTTGAGAGAAGCGAAAAAAGAGGAGAAGCATAGAAGTTCGGGAGAGGGAGAGGATGAGACGGGGAGAAGTAGAGGAGTTCGGGAGAGGGAGAGGCTGAAACAGGGAGAAGTAGAGGAGCTCGGGGGAGAGAGTGAAGGAGATTAGAAGAGCTCAGGAGAGGGAGTGAAGGAGACGAGAGGAGCTTGGGAGAAGGAGAGGAGCTCGTGAGGTTAGAGAGGAAGACGAAGGAAACTCATTGATAAGAAGAAAAGGTCTTTACATAAAGGTAATAGTCTTATTCGTTCTTTTTCTCATTCGAATGTAGGCAATGTGTAGGTACATATTTGTTTAGCATGTATTTAGTGAATGCGTGTTGACAAATTGTAATATTTGAAATGACAAATCAGTCATGTCCGAACCCACAACATTGAAAGTGCATTACGGTGTCGGTCCCATTTATGAAGGTCTATACGGCGTTGACCTGAGCAGTTTCTCGTAAGTCCATATGGCACTCCTGGACGAGGAGAATACTTGAATCAAAGATGTCCAAGACTGGCTCATACGCAGCTTCTCCTTAGATCTCGAGATGTGCAGTGTCGTCCTACATGGCCTTTAGAGTCGGTCTACCATAGACATTTGGTGGAAGTTGAGGAGACTGATGCACACACTTGCATGGTTGGGCTTTGTGCAAGGATGCCGGTGACATTGTTACGAGTGCGTGCTACTCATGCAACCATGTCTGAAGGAAGACACAAGAGGTCTGGTTGGTGGGAGCAGCTTAGGCGCACAACGCGTGGTTTACGAAGGGGACACGGTGGGCAATGTTGCGGAGGCAGAACCGGAATATCACACACCACACGCTCGGCCCACCCAATAGGGCGATGCAGATGTTGCTGAGGTAGATCATGAATATCGCACTACGCAAGTTGAGCCCACTGGACAGGCGGACGTAGGGGAGTATGTCGACAGCATTGTGCGTTAGATGGAGATTGATGACCAGATGGCCTGGGCTAAGGAGGAAGCTTTATAAGAGGATGGTGACGACTCTTTTGATGAGGACGAAGGTCCCATACCGCAGGCATGGAATACGGTGGATGTTGAGAGTCTTTCTGTACACGCGAGCATGAATTATCGTAGGAGTACCATGCTACGGAGGTTCGGCTTCATGCAATGTTTGTTGACAAGAGATCACTGCAGGATGCTATTAAGATGTGGGCCTTGTCCATGCAAAGTATGTTTTGGGTCCTCAAATCCAGCCTAGAGCAGTACACCATAGTCTGCGAGCAGGTTAGCTGTCCTTGGCGTGTGCACGCACGCAAACCTAAGTATGAGACTTACTGGATTGTCTCGAAGGTGGAGCCGCACTCCTACGTGCTCAGCAGTGTTTTGCCGAAGCATCGCAACTTGACATCCACCTTCATAACAAACCTCATGTATGGTGAGATAGTGAAGAAAAACCTGGAGGCCAAGCACATTATGGTGGCTATTGAGCAAAAATTCAAGTACAAGATTATCTACATCAAGGCATGGCGTGCAAAGCAGAAGACTTTGGAAATGAGGTTCAGTTCTTTCGAGCCGTCTTACGACAACCGTCCTCATATGCTCAAGGTGCTATGGGACAGAAACCTCGGCACACACATTGCTGTGAAGGACAAGCCGTCCAGAAGATTGCCAGTTACCTGGTTTTGTAGAGGGCCTTCTTAGCCTTCGGTGCCTGTATCGACGCTTTCAGGCACATGTTACCAGTGATCTCAGTCAACCGGACATTTCTAATAGGGAAATACTAGGGGCAAATCCTGACAACAATTGGTGTTGATGGCAACAATTAGATTCTACCTTTGGCCATTGCATTCGTCAAAAGTGAGAATTTCGACAGCTGGTTGTGGTTCCTTCGACATCTGAAGGAGGGAGTAATTGGGGCACGCCCTGATGTCTGCATAATCCATGATCGCCGCCCTAGAATGATGAAGGCCATAAGAAACTTTCAGCAAAACCTGGAGGAACCGTTCCCTTGGCTAGACATGAGGAACAAATGGTGCATTCGCCATCTAGGGGCTAACTTCTTCAAGAAGTTCCCACAACAACTGTTGATGAAGTTGTTCAAGAGGCTAGCTATGCAGAACCAGCAGCATAAATTCGATGGGCTGTGGGAGTTGTTGGAGGAGCACACAATGAAGCATGTTGCCGAGAGAAACAAGCGGCGGACCATTCCTAGGGCAGCGCAACCCGAACGCCTCGCACCATTGCTGGAGCTTGACCCCCCTGGTGTGACATGGAGGACCTTGAGGAATATCAAGTGCTTCTTCCATTGGATTGAGGCCAAGCCTTTAAAGAAGTGGTCGTTGTTGCACAACACCGACGATGCGAGGTATGGCATAATGATTACTAATCTTGCAGAGGTGTACAACTGGGTTCTTAGGGGTGTCTGTTCTCAGCCCCTCGTCGCCATCGTCGAAGGCGTTCTGCAAGGTTCAGTCGGATATTTCAGGGAAAGGCATGCAAATGCAGCGCTTCATGCAACCAATCTGCATACACCGTATTGCTCGAAGATCACAACATACATGCAGGCCAAGATTGAGAAGGGTCAACACACACGATCTACGTGATGAGCATAAGGAGTATCGTTTTGACGTGCTCCTTCAGGACAGAGCCGGATTTGGGACTGCTCGCTCTCTTGTTACCCACGAGGTGTGTTTTGGAAATCATGTGAATGAATCTAGCTGCACATGCAATAAGCTAAAGTTTCTTCACAAGCCATGCTCTCATGTCCTCACCGCATGTGTGACTATCAAAATGGACCCATCGAACTTCATGTCGGAGTACTTCATGAAGGAGAGGGTGCTGCAAGTGTGGTGTGGCGAGCTAGGAGGCTTCAGGGTTGTAGGCAACTTTACCACTTTGGATATTGCACAGAGGGCTTGGATTCTGAATCTTGACCTATTGAAGGGTGAGAAGGGCCATCGGAAGAGTTGTCGCATTAGGAATGACATGGACGAAGGGGAAGCTGGATCGGCGAGCAGATGTTGTGGGCGTTGTGGGCAGGAAGGCCACACTGCGAGACGTTGCAAGGTGCCTGGCGACGAGTAGGTACACCGGCGTGAAGTGTCGTGCACCTTGTTGTGGTGTGTACTGGTAGTTCGATTACAAATGCTATCATGTTGTAACTTTAATTGCAAACTTTAACTTTATTTGTACGATGTACATATGTATAATGCATATCCACGTCACCTTGTGCAAATAATATCTTCTCACTGCAATGTGCTTCTCAAATTCTTTTGTTAATAAAAATAACATCATAGTAGAACGACATCATGCTACATGCTTTAGGAGATTGAACATAACTGCGTACAACAGGGGAGAATATCGTGGTACAAGTTTCTTTGGGCGTGGCTACTGGTGCAAGGTGCCCCGCACTACTCACATAGTGTTGAAGAGGAGGGCACCTCGGACGTGGCTAGCCATCGTTGTAGTGGCACGCACATATGAAACTAGGGTTCATGCACTAGCATGTGAGATCGTACAAACTTCCTATATTGACGACATGCTTTTGCACTAACTACACCAAATGGGCCTATTTTTCGAAGTGAGTGGACCAAACGGGTAAGCTATGTGCAGTAAGTAGACCAAATAGGACATCCTTGCATAGTGACTATACTAAATGGGTCAGCTTTTCATAGTGATAATACCAAACGGGACAGCTTTTAGCACTGACAAGACCAAAGGAGATAGTCTTGCGCAGTGACAAGATCAAACGGGCCAGTTTTAAGCAGTGACAGGACTAATGGAGACAACCTTGCGCAGTGAGAAGACTAAGCATGGCAGTTTTGAGCACTGACAAGACTAAAGATGGCAGCCTTGTGCAGTGACAAGACCAAATGGCTTAGCTTTGCGTAGTGACAAGATCAAACGGGGCAACTTTGTGCAGTGACAAGAACAAAGAGCACAACTTTGCGCAGTGCACATAAATATATTATGGTCGAAAAGACAGGATTCTACAAAGCACGACGTGACAGCTCCCTGTAATGTAAGACATCACAACATTGGTGACTTAATGCCATAAAATTATTTACCAATTACTATTACATCTGGTGAAATAAAAGCATAAAAAATAAATATGGGACTAGAATGCAGATATGGTATGAAGCAAATGTTTACTTTTGTTTGATGATTGGTGTTGTGTTTGCTGAGCAATTCATTTATCTAGAGAAGAATGTCTAGCTGGACGCTGGACATTGTAGCCTAACAACTCTTATCCAGAGTATAGAAATATGTACCACATGTGCTGTGGGTTTATTACCTCCTTATCTCAAATACACTATTATTAAGTTCATAAAAGCACGAAATCTGGTATCTTGATATTATTTATTACCCTAGTAAGAAGCAAACTCCAAGCAAAAAAGGAGAAAAAGAAGAAAAAGAGGGGAAATTGTGTTATTAAGTGGGTGATTGTAGATTTGATTTCTAGTGAAGAAAGTATCCTGCGGTTCACAATAGCTTAAACAGTGTACTATTTCTTGTTCTTTTTTACAGGACCTCAGTAGTAATTTACATTATTTATGTGGTAGGTGTGCCAGTATTATTCAATAAAATTTCTTTGGTACATGGTTTGTATAATTTTTCTCTTCACTGAATATTAGACTGCATAGTAGCTCCTTTTTTCCCATAGGAAGGGAGTGTCTTGCTAACATCATATGAGATGTGTTATAAATATTGTGTATGTATTTACGGGGTCCAAAAGGTAATATATATATTGAAAATACATGAGACTGTATGCAAAGACCACCCTACACGTATAAGTAAATATGAAAGAAATATACCTACTCTAGTCTATAGCTTCACGAAGAAAATACAAATGTTGCACTCTAGTCTATAGCTTCACGAAGAAGTCAACAATTTGTAACTCTGAGGACACAAACTGAAAAGCAAGCCTCCCTCCTGCACCTATGAGCGAGTGCGTGAATCATCCACATCAATGTGCTTGGTGAGCTCATACTTCACTGAGTCGTGGGCAATACTGATATTACATGTACTATCAGACAAAAGTCTTAAGTCCCACCATAGGCACTCTAAAATCTGCAAGTAGCCACCTCAACCAAGTAATTTTTGTAGGATCGAAAATGGCAACATAGGGGTGAATGGTGCCTTCAAAAAATGCCCCCAAGTATCCACAAAGATCTCTTCTCTCCGATAGCTATAAAGCTATGAAGAAGATGATTCAAACTCTTTGGAAATCCATACTGAACAGACATGAGAACGAAGCAAAGAAAAACAAGGCAGATCAGAGTGCTGCACCCAAAATAGGCTTAAGGCCGGTCTGACCGAAGGTCATGGGCTGGTCAGACCGCATAGCCTCGGTCGGTCACACTGCCAGGCTGCCACCGATCAAACCACCAACTAATGCCCGGTCTGACCACCATGCACAGACCGGTCTGACCGGGCCAAACCCTAGCGGTTTGACCGGTCCCCTGAAAATAGAGCAATGCAGCGGCTGCAACTGGACAGCACAGTAATTACAAAAAGCTACTGAACACAGGGAAATTTGACAAATCACTGTTGATCTTCTCTGGCCAAAAGAACAAGATTTGATCTAAACAGCAGCTAGTTCTCAGGGAAAAGAAAATGCAGACAAAAGGGCTTGGAACCAAAAACTGAGCTGGAATTTGAAAACTAACAGAGAATGAGACTGATTTCCAAATTGCTTGCCATTCTTGAATCTTTTGCTCATGAGACTTTGAATTCAGCTAAGCAATGACCTCAGGACTTGAAAACTCACATCTGGACACATCCTTTTGAAGGGAAATCAAAAGTCATCACAGTGCCCTGCCTTCAAACCCTAGAGAAGCTGAAACAGAGGAAATCTTCGGTAAGCAAACACTTGAAAGAATGTAGCTAAAAGAGGGTTTGCTCTCAGGAATGGCTAGCCAAAGGGCTTTGAGGTATTTCCCAGTTCAGAGCAACTCATTTTGCAGCTTCTCAATCAAGGTTTACTCAAAAAAAAACAAAAAGAAGCAGAGAGACAACTGAGCAGCAAAAACAAACACACAAAGAATACTGGGAATCTAAACATCTCAAGCACAAGATTACTCAAATGGATACATTGAGATGAATGATTACACAAGGGTTACAACCATCTCACTACAGACCCATACGCAATTGAAAATCAGGAAGTGTCTACCATCTCACTACATGCTTCTCTCCTGAGCAGCACACACGCAAGAACACCACACACTGAGCTCACTACACTGCCTTGAGCTCACTTCACTTACTTGCCTTCTACCAGACTCACACCCACTAAATATAAGGCCAGTGCTCACACACACTCAAAATAGAATTTCAAGAAGAGTCAGCCCATACCCACTCCATGACTCTTGCACAAAGGAGAAAAGAGCCACAAGGCTTGACCAGAATGGAGGGAAAACAGGATTCAACCACCAAACCCTAACCTTCCTTCATTTAGCCTCCACTACGGGTTTCCAACCCATTTGCTACAACAAGATCCGCTTCCATTTTGCAGCCTTGCGCATTTTACCGGAATGCCCCTGCTGCACCTTCCTGGAAGCTTCCTCTTTTCTCGCTGTCGACGTCTCGCAACCACTTCGAGTCCTCGTCGTCTTCGGCATCTCCCGACCGTTTTAACCTCAGCACCGCCTGTGCCTAGTCCGGCCATCCATACCTCACCATGACTTCGCCTCAAAGTCCTGCAGCCATCCACGCCTTGCAGCCACTTCGAGTCCTTGCCGTCTTCGGCATCTCCCAACCGCTTTGACCTCAACACCGCCCGTGCCTAGTCCGGCCATTCAATGCCTCGCCACGACCTCGCCTCAAAGTCCTGCAGCCATCACAGACAACAAAACATCACATAGCACCGCTCGAAACAGCATACACATACATTAGCATTAAAAGAAGGTACTCAAGCATGAAATACCCAAATTGACCGATCGAGAAAAGAACAAGTATCCTAAGCACGTCCGACCGTGTTCGACCAAGTCCAACCAAAATAGACTGCGCCATGCACCGACTTGGCGCGAACCAACCAAATCAAACTCAAACTTTCCAGAACATGAGTCAATTACTCATCACAAACATAGGGACACCTCCACATGGTCTCTCAATCTCTGCTATCACTGCTGCCATATCTCTCAACTCAGTCTCATCACTCGAACGAGAAACTGCAGTCCACTTCTTTGTCTTTTAGGTAATTAGGGAGAAGCTAAGAAAAACACAATAAGTATAAAGAGAACGACGATCAGATGGATCACTAGCCTAAATCACATCGGAGTAGGCCTGAAGCTGTAGTGAGTTGGAGTTAGGGAAAAACAAATAACAAGAGATAGCCCCACACAAGTAGCGAAGAACACGAAGAAGATGATTGTAGTGAAGGTAGTTAGGGTGAGTCATGAACTTGTAGGACCGAAATGGCAACAGAGGGGGGGGGGGTGAATGGTGCCTTCTAAAAACTCCCCAAGTACTCACACGACAAATCGGGCGAAAGAACTAGCTTCTTCGATCGAACACACGTGGTCGTAAGCCAACTGATGGTCGAACACCACGTGGTCGAACACTTGCCTGAGCCGACAAAAGAAATCAAACAGTGATAACTGAGAGGAAGAACTAAGAACAGACGGACTCGAGGCGCACAATCATCCGGTAAAGTGAACTTCTCTAATTCGACTCCTGCTCTCGGGAATGAACTGGCCAAGTGGCCTTGAGACAGATTCCCAGTTCTGAGCTAATCAAAGCACACAAAGACGAAAGCAGACTCACGAAGAAGAGAGGAGAGAAAAGGATAGCAAGAAGTCCAAGCTCTCAAAACAGATCGCAAACAAGTCAATCACAACATCTCAAGACGACAGAAAACAAATAGAGGAAGAGAGATGAATGATTGATAATGGAGGTTTCTACAGCCACTCCAACTGGGAGATACATGAGCACACTTGCTCCATCCCGAGAACCCACACACTCACAAATAACAAAGAAAGAACAGAGCAACTCGGGGATCAGAATCTCACAAGTACCCGAGCTCTACCCTCTCTATTTATAGCCACACACTCACACACCAAAGAGGGGGAAAACCCGCAACCCCCACCTAACACCGGGTTTTCAACTCACTTTACCCACTAGCGAGAACGAGCTCCAGTGCTTTACCCGTTACACCCAACGGCTCCACTGCTTTGCCCGTTAGTGCCAACAACTCCTGTGCATTGGCAGAGACACAGCTTCCCTTTGCAGCTTTCCGCATTTCTCCAAAATGCCACTCCACTGCCTTCCCGGAAGCTTCCTCCTGCCTTGCCGATCACGCTTGCAACCACCTTGAGCCCCTAGTCTTCTTCGGCTTCACCCAGTCGTTCTGGACCTCAACATCTCCCATGTCTAGTCCCGACCACTCCAAGCCTCACCAAGACTTGTCTCAAGATCCTAGTCATAAACTCCTCCAGACCGATCGGACCTCAACTCCTCCAGAGCCTAGTCCCAGTCCGTTCCACTGCGCACGACCTCACCCGGCACCTGACCGACTGTACCTTATCTCCTCCCTGAGCCTAGTCCCGGTCCACCTCACCGTTGCCCGTCGTGTCCACTTCCGGTAACTCTAGCTCCGGTTCCTTGTCTCCCGGCTCACAACCACCTCACCAGCATTGATCATCTTTGGCGTCTCCGACCGTCTGGACCTCAACACCTCCTGTGCCTAGTCCCGGTCCTCCCACGCCTCACCATGAAATAGCTCCGAAGTCCTGCAGCCACATAGACAAGCAAACCGTTACATAGCACCGCACAACACAATGTGTACAGACATCTGCATAAAAGGAACTCAAATCATGCTTCACAAGGTCGTACATTCACTACGATCGGTCAAAAATACTTAAACATTAATTCTCAAGACCTACGATCGTTACCATAGACCATACGACCACCCCAGTGGTCCTTACGACCGCCTTAAAGCTTGCTACGACCATCACAAGTTTCAGTTCCAACTTACCGACCAAGTTGTACCAACTTATGACTGGTCGAAACCATAGATCAAGACTTTCTTAAGTCCTACGACCATATCGCAAGATGATACGACTACCTCCGAAGTCCATACGACCGGTTCCCAGAGACTACGACCAAAACCAGAGATTCCATCGTGGTCGAACCACTTTCCGACCACGTTCATCGCTTTCCACCGTGGTCGAAACCCTTCTCGATCACGTACGACTTGGTTCACTGTGGTCGAAGCCCTTCCAACAACGTTTGAACACTTCCGACCGCAGTCGCCCACTTGCGACCACGCTCCAAGCTCGTCTGACCGCATCCGACCGAGCTACGACCATGTTCGCCCATAACGTGGTCAAAACCCGCTTTCGTTCTTAGGAAGTGAAGTCTGCGACAACGTGGTCGTATGACTGCTTTCGACCACCGACTACGCCTTACGACCGCGTTCTCCGTCAGTGTGGTCGTAACTGCCTTTGACCACGACCAAACGTGGTCGTACTAGGCTTCGACCACGGCCAACGTGGTCGAATAGATTTTCAACCACGGCAAAACCAGTCGTAGACTTCCCTGGTGACCTACGACCAAGGTCAGAGTGGTCGTAAACGCCATGTGGTCGTACAGCCTTCCGACCACGGCCAGAAAGAGTAAAACATTGTTTTCCGGCTTTCGACTGCTGATAGAGTGGTCGTAAACAACCCGGCTGGCTCCCGATTGACGACAATAAGTTCATAACCTGCCCGACAGGCTTCCGACCACAACCAATGTGGTCGTAAGAGCCTACGACCACAGTCAGAAGCTACGACTTTGCACAGAAGGCGATTCCGATCACTTCTAAGGCTATGACTTGGCAGGAAGAGCCCAACCCAAACTCAAACTTTCTAAAACAAGAGTCAATTACTCATCACAAATATGTGGTCACCTCCACATGGACTCTCAATCTCCCCCTTGATGAGTATATTGACAAACCCAGAAAAACCATGAAGATGAGTTTGAGTTTTAAGAATCCAACATGGTCCAAAGAAAGAGAATGGAGCTAATGACCATGTCGACAGAAGGAACATTAGAGCAACAACTGAAAGAGCAAATTGATCTCCAAAGCTCTAAACTGTTCCCAACAGACTTTTTCTTCTCTATTCTCCCCCTTTTGGCAATAAACGCATCAAGATGCAATAGAGAGAATATGACATGTCAATGGATGAATATGGCTGAAGTTTGTTTATTTTAAGCATTTAGAGCCATGAGAATTATCCATATTGACCATAATGAGATACACCAAGCCATAACTCTATAAAAAGCTATCTAGATCATGACATGACATGTATAAGCTAGCTAGAACACATAGATGACAATCTGAAATATAGTGCATTAAGTGAGAATGTCAAGTCATCAAGAGGTAAAGTCTAACTAGAGATACCCAAGGATGATGCCGGCCATGTCAAGTAAGCTAAGCGGAACCAAGAAGCTAATATTGAGACCAACTAGAGTGCTATGCTCAAGAATGAAACATTGGCGCAAGTACTTGGTTCTTTTTGTAGCTTAAGCAAATTGAGCACATGAAATATTTTCTTTTTAAAGCTCATGGTCGTTTCCAACCCAATTTTTTATGTGCTAGATCTCAAGCCTTATGCGACTACTTCAAGCGAGAAGCTTAAGAAGATAGTCTAGGTCATCCAAAACTCCCCTGAGTTCATGCCTAGTGCAATGGCAAGCCGTCTCATGAGAAGGAATTGGTGAAATCAGTTTTTTCGCACATTTTTGTGCTAGATCTCAAGCCTTATGCGACTACTCCAAGCGAGAAGCTTAAGAAGATAGTCTAGGTCATCCAAAACTCCCCCTGAGTTCATGCATAGTGCAATGGCAAGCCGTCTCATGAGAAAGAATTGGTGAAATCAGTTTTTTTCGCACAAAAGAGATCTTTTTGCTTTGTAAATATGTTGTACTACCTCATGCTACATCAAGAGACTAAAATAGCTCAATCTAAGGCTCAATAAAAGATTCAACGCTCAGCTAAGCCTAGTTGACATGGCATGAATCATACAGAGATAGCTCCAGAAAGACTAAACTCAAATGCTAGCATGACAAGTTTTACTTCAAGTTTGGCAATTTTAATTAACTTATCATGGTAAAAGCTAGTCTACACATATGAAGTCATGATCAATCTAGCATATAAAGCACAAATCATGGCAAGGTGTAAAGCATTGTAAACATGTCATAACAGGATAATAATCAAGGCTCAATGTAGTTATATTACAATACTAGAATGCTGAAAATGCACGAAAGATCCAGCTCCCCCTAAACATGACATGCAACTTTTAGTTCAAGTTGAGTTAAGTCAGAATTAAGCTCCAGAAGCTCCCAATTGAACTCCCCCTGAACCAAAGCAATAGAATCGAGAAGCTGGCAAAGAAAACCAAATAGGCAGTCCTTAAAGCATAGAAAAGATATAGAAGCAACTATGGCTTAAACTGACTCTCATCTACCCCAAATGACTCCAGGACTAACAGCTGATCGTCGAACACACACTAGAGAGCAAACACGTACCCTGTCTACCCGAGGGTGGCCCAACCCTCGCTAGAACCTACAAGAAGTGAGTGAGCTCAACCTAGTGAGATAAGAAATAGCTAATCCTGGAAGCACAAGATAAGAGTTAGAAGTCTAAGCATTTCGGCAAGAGAAGCACTCTAACCTATGCTGGAAGGACTAAACCCAAATGCACCCGCAAATGCAATGCAACAGAAATGAGACAGAAGCATAATCAATATAGTAAAGCAGTAAAGCCCAAAGCTCCTCCTCACTACAATCCGTAAGGACACACCACCCCAAGCTCTCCCCGCAGAGCTGAAAACCTCGAACTATCCAAAGGCTTGGTGAAGATATCAGCCAACTGGTGGTCACTCTCCACAAACTGGAGCACTATGTCACCTTTCTCTACATGGTCTCTAAGGAAGTGGAAGCGAATATCAATATGCTTGGTCCGAGAGTGCTGCACTGGGTTCTTAGCAATGTTGATAGCAGACGTGTTATCACAAAAGAGTGGAACACTGTCTAAAGCTAACCCAAAGTCCCGTAGGGTCGAAACCATCCAAAGTACCTGACTACAGCAACTGGCTGCAGCAACGTACTCGGCCTCTGCAGTGGACTGTGCCACACCAGACTGCTTCCTTGAAGACCAGGAAACGAGAGAAGTGCCAATGAATTGGCAGGTGCCGGAAGTGCTCTTCCTATCTATCCTACAGCCAGCGAAGTCTGCATCCGAAAAGGCTCTCAAGGAAAGACAGGATGAGGAAGAGTACCAGATACCATAGTCAATGGTAGCTCGAAGGTACCGAAAGATGCGCTTCACCGCCTGACGGTGAGATACGCGAGGAGAAGCCTGAAAACGAGCACACAGACACACGGAGAAGTGTATGTCTGGTCTCGAGGCAGTGAGGTAAAGAAGGGAGCCGATCATACTTCTGAACTCTTTCTGATCAACTGGCTCGCCATCCTCATCTGGGTCAAGATAGGCTGTCAAAGCCATGGGAGTTGACACCGGCTTACCATCACTCATATCGAAGCGCTTCAGGAGGTCACGAGTGTACTTTCCTTGATGAAGAAATGTACCCTCCCGAGTCTGCTTAATTTGGAAGCCAAGGAAGAAGGTCAACTCACCCATCATACTCATTTCAAACTCGGTGCTCATGACATCCGAGAACTGGGAAACCAGAGTATGGGAAGAGCCGCCAAAGATAATGTCATCCACATAGATCTGGACGAGCAGAAGGTCAGCGCCAAGCCGGCGGATGAACAAGGTCTTATCAACTTTACCCATTTCAAACCCATGACTCAACAAGTAGGACTTAAGCCTCTCATACCAAGCCCTGGGGGCCTGCTTAAGTCCATACAATGCTTTGGAAAGCTTGAAGACATGGTTTGGGTATTTGGGGTTTTCGAAACCAGGAGGCTGTCGGACGTAGACCTCTTCCTCAATAAGACCATTGAGAAAGGCACTCTTGACGTCCATCTGGTAAAGCTTGAAACCCTTAGAAGCTGCAAAGGCAAGCAGGATTCTAATGACTTCAAGTCTAGCTACAGGGGCAAAGGTTTCCTCGAAATCTTGACCTTCAACCTGGGAGAACCCCTGAGCAACCAGTCTAGCCTTGTTTCGAATAACCACTCCATCCTCGCTCTGCTTGTTCTTGAACACCCACTTAGTCCCAATAATATTGTGACCTCGCGGGGGCTCGACAAGCAACCAGACCTTGTTCCTCTCGAAATTTTCTAGCTCCTCATGCATGGCATTGACCCAAGACTCATCAGATAAAGCATGAGAGACATCTTTGGGCTCAAGGGAGGCAATGAAAGCAGAATGGAGACAGAATTGAGATAAGTCAGATTTTGAGCGGGTAACACGCTCGAAAAGGTCTCCAATGATCTGCTCTGAAGGATGAGCTTTCTGGATATGTCTAGGAGGTCCAGGATGAGATGAAGAAGTGGCCTCTACCTCATGAGCTGACGAGGTAGGAACAGAGCCACCAGCTCCAGAAGAAGCAGAAGGCATGGGCTGATCACCTCGAGGTGCGGTGGAAGACGGCACCTCAAGGGGTGGATGAGGGACAGGATCAGGTAGACAACCGTCGTCTCCATCATCCTCATCATCCACAAAGATGGTCTCGGACTGCTCTAAAGAACCTGAGATATCGGGCCTAGTCCCCGGACTGGCCTCGTCAAAGGTCACCTCACAGGTCTCTACCATTTTACTAGACTCGCAGTTCCAGACCCTATAAGCCCGCGAAGAAGGCGAGTAACCTAGAAAGATTCCATCACAAGAACGTGACTCGAACTTGTCTAGGTTCCCGGACTTCAGAATAAAGCACTTGCAACCAAACACACGAAAATGAGAGACGCTGGGCTTTCGCCCGTATCTCAACTCATAAGAAGTGCGGTGCAAGTGTGCCCTAAGAAATACTCGATTTGAGACATGGCACGCGGTGGCTATAGCCTCAGCCCAAAACTTCCGCGGTGTAGAGTAATCATCAAGCATCGTCCTGGCCATCTCGACCAAGGTACGGTTCTTCCTCTCCACAACGCCATTCTGCTGAGGGACGTATGGAGAAGAGAACTGGTGCTCTACACCTGTCTCACCACAGAAACTCTCAAAGTAGGAATTCTTGAACTCCGTGCCAATGTCACTGCGGATCGCTCGTAAGGCACCTGGGAGCTCAACGGAAAGCCTACTGAAAAGACCTCGGAAATGTGAAAACGTCTCATCCTTCGAGGCTAAGAAAAACACCCAAGAATACCTCGAGAAGTCATCGACCACAACAAGAACATACCACTTCCCTCCTGCTGACTGCACTCGAGCTGGTCCAACTGTGTCCATATGGAGCAGCTGTCCCGGTGCATCGGTCATAGTAACTGTGACCGGAGGATGAGAAGCGGCAACCATCTTGCCGTGCCGGCATGGAGTGCAAACAAGATCTTTGACCATCTTGAGTTTCGGCAGACCACGAATGAGATCGTGGCCGCTAACTCGAGTCAAATGATCAAATCCAATATGACCAAGTCTCCTATGCCAGAAAGAAAGGTCGCGGGACTCAGAAGCAACTAAACACCTGAGAGGATCGCTAGAAGACTCAGAAAAAACAGCACGAAAGATCCTCCCATAACGAGAAATCACGCAAACCAGACTACCCGAAGAATCAACAATTTTACAAGCATTCTTCTTAAAGCTCACCTCGAAACCGTCATCGGTAAGCTGAGAGACTGAAAGCAAATTGTACTGCAGCTTACTAACCAAGGCTACATCTTTCAAAATGAAAGAATCATTAATGCGCACAGTACCTTTGGCGATGACGCGCCCAGATGAAGCATCTCCGAAGGTGATCGTCTCATCACCTGGAGCACGGGCAAGGGAAGAAAACCAACGGGAGTCTCCGGTCATGTGTCGTGAACACCCGGAGTCTACAAGCCAAACCTTTCCCTTCCCTGCCCGGCGAACCTGAGTCAAGCAGAGAGTAAAGTCTCAGTACTGGGGTAAATCAAGAGTGATTTTGGCACCCAATACTGAACAACACGTCGAGCAGATGAAGTAGTCAAGCACGACTGACCTCTATCTACCCTACGCTCTCTGAGACTCAAAGAAGCAGAAGGTCTGTGAGCAGACCTGGAGCTGTTGCGGGGTCCGGCTGCTACGGGAGAGCGAGTCGGAACACCGGCAACACGCTGATCATGCCGCGGGTAACTGTCTCGATGGGGGAAACGAGATCTACCCTCAGGACGGCGGAAGTCACGACCAGAGGCAGCATGAGGACGGAGAACAGAAAACTCAGAAAAACCAAGTCCTCTATGCTGCCTAAACTCCGTAACAGGAGCAAACCTAGACCTCGTGTTGGTCTTAGGTGCACTCAGGATCTGGGGCTGACCCTGAATACCCCTAAGGGACTCAACACGGTCTCTACGCGCGATCTTGGCGCGCCTGAAGCATCGATCAACCGTGTGTCCATCCTTCTGACAGAAGGTGCAGTGATACTTCATCCTCTGAGAGGTAGAAGTAGCACGGGGAGGCTTCGCCTTCTGAGAGGCCGGAGCAGCAGGTGCAACCACCTTGCTGTCAGAAATCCCCTGGACATAGCCCGCTGACTTAAATTGGACTTTCTCGGTCCTGGGCTCGGTCTCGATCGCACCTGGTGCTATGGGTCTGAGCACGGCAGGTGGATGCTTCCTCATGTCCTCATAATAATCATATCCTAGACCCTGATTGAACTTACAAATCTTGGATTGGTCTAGAATGAGATTAAGCTTCTTCTTGCCTCCTACAAATCTCTCGAGAGTGTTCATAAGATACTGACACTCCCGAAAGAGAGAGGTGCAAGAAGAGCAGGGAGAAGAGGAAACAGCAGGAGGTAAGGGAGCAGAAGAAGAACCAATAGTAGAGGAAAGAATGGCTTGTGCACGCACAGCCGACTCTGAGGGGACAGTCCTACTACTAGCAGGTTGGTTCGCGTCTCTAGGCGTCTCACCCTTACCCTGGGGCTTCTCCCCCTTCTCAGCACAAACAATACAAGCTGATGGTTGCTTCTCTAGTAAGTCCTTAGTTAGCTTCACACATTTCTCATCCAATGCAATCAAATCAGATTTTAGTTTGTCACAGTTTTTGCATGGTGAGCTAACAGGTTCCTTAGAAGCATACTGAGCCAACTTCCTATCATGATCAATCATATCTTGAAACTGTTTTGAGACAGATTCAAGTTCAGCAGTTAATCTAGGACAATTCAAACATGAATCAATGGGCTCAAGTAAAGAAGCACGCAATTCAGCAATTTTATGATCTGCCCGTTTTAAGTTCATCTTCAAATTATTGCAGTTTTCACAAGACTCGGGCAGATCAAGAAGCATGGCATAAGGTCCTCTAGCAGCAATGTCCTTAACCTCACATGAGGTGGGAGAAGTAGTCTCATCAGTAGTAAGTAGGGTAACAGCCATCCTACTCAACTCTAACTCAGCAAGCAGACTAACATTCTCCACCTTAATAGAATCAAGCTCGGAGGACACACTATCATGCGAAGTCCTTAACTTCTCCAAATCACCCAGCAAAGCACAGCATGTATCACAGTCGTCACGGGAGGGAGCAGATGTAAGAGAAGTAAGCTCCCGTGACAGTCTATCTACTTCCTTCTCTAACTCGGTACACCTAGTCCTAGCTCTAGCATGAAAACCTCCTAGCTTAAGGAAAGCTTCATTAAGTTGGTCATAGGAGGGACATACCTCGTCCGAGTCGGAGTACAGCTCGCTGTCGCTGAGTTCGCCCTCGAGGGCCATGAAGCACATGCCGGAGAAGTCGTCGCCGCCATCCTTGGGCTCTTGGTCACCCGTCCCGTCGTCGTCGCTCCATCCCTCCACCTCGCTGAGGTCGAGGTCGTCGAAGGCGGTGAGGACGCGGTGGAAGAGCTTCTTGGCCTTCCCGAAGTTGCGGAACTTCTTCTTTCCCGGCGTCTGAGCTGGAGTCTTCTTGTTGCGGTTCTTGTCGGTGTAGTCGTTTTTGCCTGAACCGCCGTAGTCGTTCTTGCCCTTCTCCAGCTTGGGACAGTTCGCTCGAATGTGGTTGGGGCCACCACACTCGAAGCAAATCACGGGTCCTCCTCTCTTTCTGTCTCTCCTACCCTTGTAGGCATGGGAAAACCTTCGGGCTAGGAGGGCCAGCTGATCATCCGCAAGCTGTTCTAACTGATCATCAGTTATGTCACAGAGAGCAGCAAGGGAGAAACCGCAAAAAGAATCCGAAGAGAGCCCGGAAGAAGAAACGGGATCGGTGACCAAAGCCATCGACTGTGACTTCGACCGTCGAGAGACAACGTCAATCTCGTGAGTCTTGAGGCGCGAGTACAGCGCGTCAAGAGTCAGGGTCGAGAGGTCTGTCGTGTCTTTGATGGTGGTCACTTTCATTTCCCAGACACGAAGATCGAGTGCCGCGAGCATTTGGCGAGCGTTATCCGAGTCGGGGTATGTAAGACCGACCGCTCGGAGGTTGCTCAAGATTTTGTGAAATCGCGAAAAGCACTCATCCAGGGACTCTCCAGCAAGCATCTCGAATTTGTTGTATTCGCGCTTGAACTGGTCCTGTCGGACCGTCTTAATCTGGGTGGTGCCCTCATGGTATGCATCAAGGGTCACCCAGATGTCGTAAGCGGACGACAGGTGAGAGATGCGATCGAACTCGCTTCTACTCAAGCCCTGGATAATGATGTTCCTTGCCTTCGCATTTGCCTCAACATCGGGCATGTTTGCCACATTGATGTTCTCATCGGCAGGAACAACGAATCTGACCTTCACCTTCCGCCAAATGGCATACCCCTGAGCCTGGATATATGTTTCCATTCGGCTCTTCCAGAAGGGATAATCCAGGCCATCAAAGACGGGAGGTTTGGTCGAGTACTTGTCCGTCGCCATGGCTCTTGAGACCGGTTAAGATCTATTGAAAAGAGCTAACCGGCTCTGATACCAATTGTAGGACCGAAATGGCAACAGAGGGGGGGGGGTGAATGGTGCCTTCTAAAAACTCCCCAAGTACTCACACGACAAATCGGGCGAAAGAACTAGCTTCTTCGATCGAACACACGTGGTCGTAAGCCAACTGATGGTCGAACACCACGTGGTCGAACACTTGCCTGAGCCGACAAAAGAAATCAAACAGTGATAACTGAGAGGAAGAACTAAGAACAGACGGACTCGAGGCGCACAATCATCCGGTAAAGTGAACTTCTCTAATTCGACTCCTGCTCTCGGGAATGAACTGGCCAAGTGGCCTTGAGACAGATTCCCAGTTCTGAGCTAATCAAAGCACACAAAGACGAAAGCAGACTCACGAAGAAGAGAGGAGAGAAAAGGATAGCAAGAAGTCCAAGCTCTCAAAACAGATCGCAAACAAGTCAATCACAACATCTCAAGACGACAGAAAACAAATAGAGGAAGAGAGATGAATGATTGATAATGGAGGTTTCTACAGCCACTCCAACTGGGAGATACATGAGCACACTTGCTCCATCCCGAGAACCCACACACTCACAAATAACAAAGAAAGAACAGAGCAACTCGGGGATCAGAATCTCACAAGTACCCGAGCTCTACCCTCTCTATTTATAGCCACACACTCACACACCAAAGAGGGGGAAAACCCGCAACCCCCACCTAACACCGGGTTTTCAACTCACTTTACCCACTAGCGAGAACGAGCTCCAGTGCTTTACCCGTTACACCCAACGGCTCCACTGCTTTGCCCGTTAGTGCCAACAACTCCTGTGCATTGGCAGAGACACAGCTTCCCTTTGCAGCTTTCCGCATTTCTCCAAAATGCCACTCCACTGCCTTCCCGGAAGCTTCCTCCTGCCTTGCCGATCACGCTTGCAACCACCTTGAGCCCCTAGTCTTCTTCGGCTTCACCCAGTCGTTCTGGACCTCAACATCTCCCATGTCTAGTCCCGACCACTCCAAGCCTCACCAAGACTTGTCTCAAGATCCTAGTCATAAACTCCTCCAGACCGATCGGACCTCAACTCCTCCAGAGCCTAGTCCCAGTCCGTTCCACTGCGCACGACCTCACCCGGCACCTGACCGACTGTACCTTATCTCCTCCCGTTGCCCGTCGTGTCCACTTCCGGTAACTCTAGCTCCGGTTCCTTGTCTCCCGGCTCACAACCACCTCACCAGCATTGATCATCTTTGGCGTCTCCGACCGTCTGGACCTCAACACCTCCTGTGCCTAGTCCCGGTCCTCCCACGCCTCACCATGAAATAGCTCCGAAGTCCTGCAGCCACATAGACAAGCAAACCGTTACATAGCACCGCACAACACAATGTGTACAGACATCTGCATAAAAGGAACTCAAATCATGCTTCACAAGGTCGTACATTCACTACGATCGGTCAAAAATACTTAAACATTAATTCTCAAGACCTACGATCGTTACCATAGACCATACGACCACCCCAGTGGTCCTTACGACCGCCTTAAAGCTTGCTACGACCATCACAAGTTTCAGTTCCAACTTACCGACCAAGTTGTACCAACTTATGACTGGTCGAAACCATAGATCAAGACTTTCTTAAGTCCTACGACCATATCGCAAGATGATACGACTACCTCCGAAGTCCATACGACCGGTTCCCAGAGACTACGACCAAAACCAGAGATTCCATCGTGGTCGAACCACTTTCCGACCACGTTCATCGCTTTCCACCGTGGTCGAAACCCTTCTCGATCACGTACGACTTGGTTCACTGTGGTCGAAGCCCTTCCAACAACGTTTGAACACTTCCGACCGCAGTCGCCCACTTGCGACCACGCTCCAAGCTCGTCTGACCGCATCCGACCGAGCTACGACCATGTTCGCCCATAACGTGGTCAAAACCCGCTTTCGTTCTTAGGAAGTGAAGTCTGCGACAACGTGGTCGTATGACTGCTTTCGACCACCGACTACGCCTTACGACCGCGTTCTCCGTCAGTGTGGTCGTAACTGCCTTTGACCACGACCAAACGTGGTCGTACTAGGCTTCGACCACGGCCAACGTGGTCGAATAGATTTTCAACCACGGCAAAACCAGTCGTAGACTTCCCTGGTGACCTACGACCAAGGTCAGAGTGGTCGTAAACGCCATGTGGTCGTACAGCCTTCCGACCACGGCCAGAAAGAGTAAAACATTGTTTTCCGGCTTTCGACTGCTGATAGAGTGGTCGTAAACAACCCGGCTGGCTCCCGATTGACGACAATAAGTTCATAACCTGCCCGACAGGCTTCCGACCACAACCAATGTGGTCGTAAGAGCCTACGACCACAGTCAGAAGCTACGACTTTGCACAGAAGGCGATTCCGATCACTTCTAAGGCTATGACTTGGCAGGAAGAGCCCAACCCAAACTCAAACTTTCTAAAACAAGAGTCAATTACTCATCACAAATATGTGGTCACCTCCACATGGACTCTCAGCAACAATTGGATAAACTTTACCAACATAGCAATTTTTAGCAAAACTACATGCATGCATAATAAATTTGAAACACAACATACAAAATAGTGAATATGAGACCAACAAGGTCAAAGGGGACACTTGCCTTGCTATTAAACAGTTGTCTCCTACTGTGGATCAACCTCGAAGTGTTTCTAGTATGTCAATATCTAATCGTAAAAGCCAAATATATAAATAAGAGCCCGATCGACAACGGGAGCCAACAAAATGGCGTAAAGGGGGCATTGTGGTAATAGGATGTAACTAGGCGGCCAAAACCGTGGACAGAGATTGTTGAAAATGTTGGGCAAACGACGACCGACAGGCATGCAAGTCGAGCCACATGTGGCGAGGTGAAAGATGGGGCTTGTGGGATGGGCCTTGACCCCGCTGGTCAGTGGAAGAGAGAGAAACCAAGCCGGCATCAAACTCTCTCCTCACACATGCGACCACGATGGTGAGCGGTGCAGCATCATGTGGAGGAAAATACAGCTGCAGTTGGGGTCATTTGTCAGTTATAGCAGAGATAAGAGGGGAGAGAAAACATAATCTAAGGAAGGCACTTTCACATAGCGAAGGCAGAAAACGAGAGGTAGGCGCGGGGATGGAAGGTGGGCTAAAATTGGGCCAAAATAGTGCTGGGTTGGGACAAGAGTAACAATTCATTCGAAGTAAAATTTTGAAAATATATGGAAAAATCATAAATGATGATTTTGAATTTAATTAAATAGCTTTTACAAATTTGGGACGTTACAAGTATGTGCCAATTATTTACTTGATCAAGCTAAATTCTGTATCCAGAAAAATTAAATACCATGCTACTTGTACAAAAAGAAAAAAAAATGGATTTCTGCAAAAACCCACATGCAAGTAGAGGACTATTTCAAAAACACACATATATTGCAAAGTTCATTCCATGTGGATGCAATCCCCCAAACAGGCAATTTACGCTGAAGCTCCACTACTACAAAGAGGCTATACTGGACGGCTATATCACAAATAGTTCATATGGAATCATCTGTGACATCCCAAAATTTGGATTTATCTGAATTTATTTAAAAATCTAAATCAAGAAAATGTATTTTAATATTTTATTATCAATTATTTCAAAGCATTTGGCTTTTATCAAGATTTTCTTTTCTTTCTGGCTTTTTAAAAAATAAATTTCAAAGCTAAAAAGTATTTTCATAAAAATTAAAAGACTAAGTTTAAGTTGAAAATATTTTTCCTAAGTCTAAAAACATTCCCAGGAATTTCTGTGAATTTTTCTGGAATTTTTAGACTTTATTTCCTATTTTCTAAGTATTTAAAACTTCCTAATGTTTTTGAAAATCTAAATCAATTTAATCCTCACCTGTTACTCGGCCATCACGTGTCACTCCCTGATTCAATCCGTTTTCATCCGATTTAATCTCAGCCTTCTCCCCGGTCCATGGACCCAGTCCACAAAAGCCGGTCCCACCTGTCAGTGATAAAACCCTTTTTCTGTTGCAAAACTAATTTGGCCAGAAAATCGAAATCCTTGCTGACGTCACCTGACAGCATAAATCTTTTTCACAGAAAAATAATTCCTCTAAAAATCATTTCCCTTGATGATGTTAATCTGATTTTTCAGTTCAAAAATAATTTCAGAAAATCAGTTTATTCTTTTTCCCTCCTCGCGAACTTCCAAAGTTCGTATTTCTTCATTTTAATCCGATTGAGCCCATTCAAATTTCCAAATTCATCTAAAATTCCAATCTATTCATTTATATCCTCTTTTTAAATTTTTGGAGTTTTAATTTATTGGATTAAATT